>CAIGRB010173282.1:53803-71576 GCA_903798255.1 Fraxinus quadrangulata | reverse complement strand
TTGCTGCTGGCAGCAGCAAGCTGCACAGGCTTGCTGCTGTGCCTGCTTGAGCTGCAGGCAGCTTGAACTTGCTGCCTGCAGCAAGCTGCACAGGCAGCAGCTTGCTGCCTGCCTGGCTGCATCAGCAAGCAGGCAGCTTGCTGCTGCTTGCTGATGCAGCTTGCTGCTGGCAGCAGCAAGCTGCACAGCTGCTGCCTGGCAGCAGCAGCAAGCAGGCAGCAGCATGCTGCCAGCAGCAAGCTGCCTGTGTGGGCAGCCATTTTTTTTTTACGGGCCGGCCCGGGCTCGAGCCGGTGCCCCAAAATGGGGCTCGGCCCGAGCCGCCCGAGCTGCCCGAGCTTTTTTGCCATCCCTAGCCTGGCTAAGACCGATCACTTCCATGTTAAAATTGCAACAGTCGCTTTTAACTGTACTTACCCGGATATCATTTTTCACTGCTTCCTGGTTGAGCGTGGGCTGGCAGTGGTAATGTTGTCTCTCTGCGAAAACTTGCAATTAGCTCTTAGATCCTAAACGGCACGTTAAATTTCGCATATCAACTTACAAATATTTAATCCTCTCCCGAATTTTTTTATAATTTTTCTGTATTACTACTATTATTATTATTTTTTTTAATTCTTACTGCAGACATGGATTCATCGACATTGCTATTCAACCAGCTCAAGGTTGATTTGATACCTTCCTCGATTTAAGTTTCTTAATTTTGATTTTTTTTTTTTTAATTACTCAAAAGTTTCATGTAATTGTCAAATGTTGGAAAAGCAGACTGCGGAGCCATTTTTCCTGTTAGCAGTCCCCAATGTGATTGAATCAGAGTATCACGTTCTTTTTATGGCTAAGAATATTCCTGCCTCAGATCACCAGCCTTTTTGACTTTTGCCAATATTAGTTTAAACCTATCAAAATCATTTAGAGAGGCTTTTCTCTTCTGCACAATCAGCTTCCTTCTCCAGTAACTGTTTTCCTACTTTCTTGACATCAGCAGCAATAAGAGTCTTTTTTCTTCCGAACCTATTGATGTCCATCTTCATGTCGGTAAGAGAAAGCCTCTTAAAGTTCATTTGGCTCCTCATCATATGAGATGCATCCATGAGATCCCGGGTTTGGTCGATGACCTCAACAATGAAGGTAAGCTGGTCATATTCTTTGCCGTCGTTGATGATAGCCACTTTTCCAATCTCGACATCTCTTGAATGGGATTTTCGGGAAATTACTGTGAGCTGTGTGTGGGGAGAGATGGAGTGAGGATGAGGGTGTAGTTTTACGACAGTATGATTAACATGAATCTATGGAGTTCACAATGAGAGGGCTATAATAGATTTGATTTTTTTCCATCTACAATCAGAATCCCGAATATTGTGGCATAATGAGTTAAAACACAATTTAGCTGGTTTGGTATGTGAAGAAAAATAAGCACTGTGAGGAAAAAATGGTGGTACTCTCCGCATATCCTACATCGAAAATGACAAATTCGTGCTTTCTGCTACAATTGAAATTAGCCTTTTGTGTTTGGTGGAGTAGGTAACAGTGTAATATGATCAATTCATGATTGAGTGATGGCAGTTACTCGTCCACTGTAGGCGGAACTTAGTTCATGTGGCTCATCTCTATCCAGCCATTTGGAAGTGGTAAATTGTTTTGGATGATTGCATGGGAAACTGTTATATGTGTATATTGTTTAAAGATGTAGTTTCATCACTGCACCAAGGTACACGTACCAGCAGACAGCGGTCAGATATAAAGATGTTATCAATACGCAACCTCAGATTGTTATATCAATTCAGAGGTTTTTACAACAAAGAATGACAATCTATGGGTTAAAATTATAAATTTTTAGGTTTCGAGCTAGTCTTCATCCTCAGTACTCTTGCTTAGTGAGAACTTAAAAAGAGTGTGACCATTGTCCATTTATATAGTTACTTGTCCATTTGTTTCTCTCTTGAGTTTATGCATTTGTCTGGATTCATGCCTTAGGTTTCATAAAAAGGTGCCACATAATCAAATTATTCCGCCCTGTTGCATTAATCTATTTTGCAAGTCCACGGGCAGGAAACGAACCCTTCTACTTGTTGCAATGTTTTTCTCTAAGTCATATTGTGCTATTTGTTGCCGTCAAAATTGCTTTATCCTTATTTATGTATTTGTATTTGTAGAGGGTCAGCAAGGGGAAGCAATGCTTTCAAATTGATCTCACTCCATTCAGTTCATGAGAATTCTGGAGCTTCTCATAGGTAAGATTCTAAAAACTTGAGGCCCTGAACCAGACACTATTTTCTACAATTGATGTGTGTGTGTGTGTGTGTGTGTGTGTTGATAAGGAGGAATATGTGTATTTGAATTAACAATCATATTACTTCAACGTTAAGGTTTCTGAATTGCACTCATTTGATCAACACATTAGCTTCTATATAGTCAATAAGGGAAAGGCATACTTCTGTGAGTTTATGGTCATTTATATGGCTTGAATAAGTCTTTGAACGTGTACAAGTATAGATGCATCTTTGATAAATTTTGGTTAATCAACATCCATTTCTCAGTAAGAATGTAAATTTGATGATCTGGGAATCATACAATAGCCTGAAATTCAGTCGTCCGCAAGTCATACTATATCCTATTAAGTTTTAAAACAGATCTCTATATCTGTTATTTTCTTTGCTGCAGGACTGGACACTTGTGTTTAGCGCCTCTTTAGAACTTTCTTCCAAAAATTTCTAATTCTTGAGAGTGCATGGTGTATCACCTAATATTCTCTGGCTCTGGAGATATAGGAGTGATTTTAGAGTCGATTCTTGGGATTCAATGACGTTTTGTAAGCTATGTCTTTTATTTTCTATTTATGTCTGGTTAAAGACTCGGTTGCCATTTAGTTATTAAATAAATCGTAGGTTTTTCAAAATTTCACCTTTTAAATTATTGGATCAACTATTTTAATAAGGAAATATGTTGAATGGCTAATATAATAGTTTAACTAACTATCTAAGGCATATAAGTAATTCATAAGTTAATTGTACACCGACAACTCAATCACGTAAAAATTGAGTACTCTGTTTAAGTATGAATAGATCTGTTTAAGTATGAATAGATCTACTAAATGGTATTCATGTCTTCTATCGAAATTGATGTTATGAATTTCTAGTTAACGTGGGATTAATTAGAAAATTGTATCGGACCGACAACTCAATCACGTAAAAATTGAGTACTCTATTTAAGTATGAATAGATCTACTAAATGGTATTCATGTCTTCTATCGAAATTGATGTTATGAATTTCTAGTTAACGTGGGATTAATTAGAAAATTGTATCGGGAGTTTTTCTGTGTATAAGATGATTTGTTTGAAACATATATATATAGAAAATTATTGCATGTAACTATTAAAATAAGTGTTTTTTATTTAATTAATGTATTTAAGTACGTTCGGAAAAAATTACCTAACAATAAATTTATGTCATATTACTACTAGTGCTAGTGATTTATTTTAAAATATTATATTTAAGTATTTTACGTAATATAAAGTTCATGTTTGATGCGCATGCTTTAGAAAAGAATGTATTTTAAATAGTGTTGTAATGAAAAAAATATGTGGTTAAAAGAAGAGAAATTTTGAATTTACGTATAATATTATTTTATTGAAGATATGTGGTTGAAAATATGTATTAAAAGAATGTTTTTTTTTTTTTAAAAGAATGTGGACAAACTTGGTCAAAATTACTAGTATTAGTTGTAAGCTAAAAAGGCCATTTTATTCCTAATCCGGTCGTCCTGGCCATTTCCAAAACCACTCTATAGCAAAAAATTGAACAAGAAAAAACTATGGCCTATATTCTGCCAAATCTTTCTCCAATTCTGCTCCAGTCTAAAGAAAAATACCAGGCCATTGTTTTTCACCAACAATCTTCTCCTCCTCCTCCTCTTATTTCTCCATCCTCAGTGTCAACTTCTTCTGTTAATGATCAGACAAAGCTTGAGCCGCCCCACCTCGGGGTCTAGCACAGGTGAACCGGACCCCAAGTGTTCAGGGTAAGAACCAGATCCAAAAGGATGAATTTTATGTTAATTTAGGTTTAGCTGTACGGACCCTTCGCGAAGACCTTCCTTTAATCTTCAACAAAGACCTCAATTATGGCATTTACAGGTACCCTTTTGGTTATTTTGTTCATTTATGCTTATGGGTATTTGAATTTTTGTAGTTTTCGATTTTGTGAGATTGAGATAATTTTTTTCTATTTAATTAATTGGCAGGGATGATATAACATTTGTGGACCCTTTGAACACGTTTACTGGAATTGAAAATTACAAATTGATATTCTGGGCATTGAGATTTCATGGTAGAATTTTATTTGGAGAGATTTCACTAGATGCCTTAGAATTCGGCAGCCTTCTGAGAACATGATACTCACAAGATGGAACTTGAAGGGCGTCCCCGGGTACCTTGGGAGACAAAGGGACAGTTTCAAGGCACATCGCGATATAAATTGGATAGAAATGGGAAAATTTACGAGCACAAGGTTGATAATCTGGCATATAATTTCCCACAGCCATTGAAACCTACAGCTTCAGTTCTGGATATGGTTGCTGCTTGTCCAGCTAGTCCAAATCCAACACTATTATGGGGTCCAGTGGACGTGCATTCTTCGTCTTGGGTGGAATTTTATAGGGCTGCGAAGGAGACGTTGGATCGCCAAGGATCGTTGATTTCTCAAGATTGCTTAGCTACTAATGGTTTTTCTTTATATGCATTAGAAGATATGTTACTAGAATTATAATTGTTAGTTACATGTTAATTGATGACTTTTGAAAGTATAAATAAAGTTTGGATGGAAAATACTCGTACATAATGAACACGAACTCTAAAAGAGTTTCATTTCCAGACAGGGCTGAACAACATAACCCTGCCGTTTTGTGCTATTCTAGTCCGACTCCCATTCTTGATGTCTTGAAACCCCGTTACTCTACTTAGTAGAGGAAGGAATAATACGATATTAAGATTTTAACTTCTTTTGATTTTATAATAATTTTAATATCGTTTAATTTACCTTATCAAACATATTACAAATGCTAAAACATAATATGGAGGTGCAATTTGCATTCCTTAGTGTTCCAAGATTTGATGTATATATATTTAGATCTCTTTACAATGGTACTCTATTGAGGAATAATCTTCATGTAATCATGAAAATATTTGGTCCCAACAGCAGTTAGTTACTATACATTGTAATAATTATATTTTTAAATTATAAGTTAAAACATAAAGTATTGAAATGAATTTAATATTGGTGAAAAATAAGAGAATAGATAGAATAAAGTAGCATATGGTTCAAATGAGTTTAAAAAAAAAATATTTTTCACAAAATTTATTCTCAAAAATCTCATCAAATAAGCCCTTAAATTTGTTTCATGTACCAAAATTATTTTTTATTTAAAAAAGTAATTGCCAGCAACAATTTTTCATTTCAGCATTCTTAAAGTCACCTTCAAATTTTGTTAAATATAATAGCATTTGTCCATACATTAATAATGTTATTTATTTTTCTGACATTTTACTTTATAAAAAAAAGATTGAAATGTCCTTAATTAATTTAGATAAAAATAACGTTTTTATTAAATTTTGATAAAAACAGAGAATGATAATGAGCCAAGTAGGCTTGACCTTGACTCGACCCTAAGCTCGTGAACATTGAGCTGCTCTCGAGACCAAACAGACCAAGCCAAGCCCATAAATGGACTAAAAATAAATTAACAAAAACAAGTAAAAAATGTACAATTTTATTTTGAAAAATAATAGAGCTCCTGTTTGACCTACGTTCTTTAAAACTTATTTTCAATCACACATTTTTCAATAAAATAATATTTTTCATTACATCAACAATTTTTCTTTATTTTTTAACCATATATTTCCTATATAACTAATGAGTTAAAAAATGAGCTAAACTGCTCGTACCCACAAGCCTGAATGAGCCAACTCGTGAGCCTCCCGACTCAGCTCTTAAAAAAACAATTTAAGCTTAGCTCATCCATGACTCATGGCAAAATGAGCCCCCAATTGTTCAAATCGGGACGGATCAAATCGAGCCCATGAGCCGCCCAACCTATTAAAGTTAATGAAACTTATGATTAAAAAATTGTAATCTAATTATTAGTTTTGACTTTATTTTAATTTGATTTTTAACTTAAATCAAGGGATAGAGGAAAAAGGATTTCAGATTCATCTTCCTAACAACAAAATGTGGGTACATCTGAATGCACAGGCTCCAATAAAAGAAGCAAATGCCAGAATCTCAGAACCTAATTGTTTTTGGCAACGTACAGCGCTGGAAACACCATTAATAATGTAGTGCATCAGAGACTCTAATTTGTTGCCTTAATTCACATAATTTAACGAAAAACAAATACACCGAGAAAATTAACTAAAGAATTCGACGAAGGCTCAGAGATTAATGAATTAAGCATCAACAAGCTCAAGAGCTTTCATAGTTTGATGGTATAATTTTCATCATCACAGCCCCTTTCAGAACAATAAAAAATATTAAAATAGAATAAAAATTGAAGGGAGAGACCTCAGAAAATACAGGCGAATTCACATCAAAGGATACTTGATAAAGATCCTCAGATGGTACGGACAATTTTATGCATCATTGGCCTCCATTCATTGAATTTCGTTAAGAACATAAACTATGTGTTTTGATGCGTGATGGTGTGACTCTGTGTCATCGATTCTATGTGCGAACCCTAACTTAACGACAATTGAGAGAGCAGATAATTGGTTTGAAGATACGCAGGGTATATATAGTGGAGCACACGAAAAACCCTAATTTAGCCATGCCATTTTAATTACTAAAAAGTCCTCACACTTTGCTGGCGGCTGCCATTCATTATAGGTACATCGAGATTCGAGATGTGTTGATGGTAAAATTAAAATCTTGATAAGAATCTAAGCTAAAATTAAGAAATAAATTTAGAATTAATACATTTTCAATCACATATTTTGTTAACTTTTATTTAGCCCTTGTTTGTTTCCTTTTTTTAAAAAAAATATATTTTTTTCTCTTTTCTTTTCAATCACTCATTCTCAATAAAATAATATTACACGTAAATAAAAAAAATATTTATTTTTTAAATGCACATTTTTCATCCATCTATTATTTTAAAATACATTTTCAATAAAAAATGGGGCTCAAATAGGGTGTTAATCTACAAAAAATTTTGATTTTTATCTATACCAAACAAGGACTTAATAAGGACCGGAGTTCAAAAAGTTCAAACGAATAATTTGATGGGTCCAATATTAGAACAAATGATTGGATTTCNTTTGTGATCAATAAATAAATTGTGATCTATAAAAATTTTGATTTTGTAACCAATGAATAGATTGTAAAGTATAAAATTTTGATTTGTAATCGAGAAATATTTCGTAACCTATAAATTTTTGATTTTTGACAAAAAAATGATTTGTAACCAATTAATTCGATAATTTGTGACCAAATTGTATAGATTTGCAACCTTAATATAATTTTAAAAATTTAATTAATTATTAAATGGGAAAGTAGATAGAGATATTTTAATTCCCATTGTGTCCCACCTTGCCTTCAAAAATCTCCTACCGAGAAGCCCTGCCCTGCCCTGCCCTGCTCCTCCGTGTGTCCATCCTAGCAATGAGGTCGATCGTATAAGATCGAGTCACCATTTCGTAGTGGCATTGACATATTAATAAGAGTAAACTTTCACATCGTCAAAATTTGAAATTAATAACGAATATCTAAGTCTTGATCACTTTAAAAATTGACTTTTTAAAATGAAATTAAAACTCAAGAAAAATACATACTATGTTAAGACAACATAGGAGATTAATATATTTATATTCTCTTACACATTCCACTCCATCCAAAGTAAAAAAGATAAAACTATTTTAACTTTTCATAAATATGTTTTATACATTGAATAAAACACGATAATAAACAAACCTCTCCTCTACATCGTATCTACCAAACATATCGTCCAACAATTATTATAAAATGTAATTCACGGTAAAACATTGTGTCACACTTCCTTTTTTGATTACGTGTTCAAGTCGAACCTAAATGCATTTCACTTCTATAAATCTTTGGGTACGAGGTAACAAATCACACCCTATTGAATCGATCATTTTGTTTTACGATTGTGTTCTGGCCGATGAATAGACTCAAAGTCTGTGTGCACGAAAGCTCGCTCAACTTCAGGTAACTGTTCCAACTTTTCTTGTAGCGTCTCGCCAATGTTGTGTGCTTTAGCAAGAGGCATATCTCCCGGCAAAACTATGTCAATCTCCACAAAGTATTGAGAACCAAAAGTGTATGCTCTAACTGTGGCAATGTGTTTGATTTCTTTGTGATGATTCCAAACTAAATAAAGAAGCTTTGTTATATAGTCTGCAGGTGCTGTTCTTCCAATCAATGCCTTGACATTTTCCATCACCGTTCTTGCCCATGTCCCCATTGTGTATAAGGCAATCTGCAATCAAACTCAAAACACTCAGATGATTTTCAAGATGAAACATGTTTGGAACACTGGATCAGTGGTGCAAATGGTTTGCGATAGGCCCCTCCAGTTGAAGAGAAGCCCGGTATGACCTAGTCCTAGGCCTGCTGGTCAAGGACTGTCCTGAAGTGGGACGGAAGTCAATGGAGGGCCAACAACTTGAAATATGGCCTATAACAAGACATGCCAGGTCGGATGGTGGGGGTGATGCAGTCCAATTCAATGTGAACTTTTCGACTAGTAGGAAAAGCTTACCAATATGGCTCCAAGAGGATCGATCCACCAATAAAATCGAATGGCTAAGACCGCTGTTGCTAAACCAATAGAGTTAGTAATTACATCGAAGAAATGGTCCTGCGCATAAGCTCCAACAATTTCATTCTTGAACTGCCGGCAGTAAACCATGAGGACAAACTTCACTACAGTGACTGAAACCATGATCCCTATCATCCATTTCTCTTTTTCTGGATCTCGTTCAGGCTGAGACTGCATAAATTTGGTCACCGTGTTCAAGGGGATTTAGTGACAAAAAATTGAAAATTATGTGAAGTATTGATTCATGTCGTGTACATTGTTTTAGACAGAATGTTGCAGAATCAAAATTGGTATACCTTTATAATGAGTTCTCGACCAGATTCGAACAATATTTGTAGTCCAAGGGTTGCCATTACAGATGCAAAAATAACTATGCCCTGTAAAATTCAGCATAACTTGAATTGATACACTCTGGTAAGTTTTCAATTTTCTACAAATATTTTTATGAGAAGAACTGGTTCGTCATCAAGAATATAAAAAATGGATACAATTCACCGGTAAAGAACTTCTAGTGAAAATTCACCAAGATCCATATACTATTCTTGTCTCAACTGTTAATCCCTAACGACATGCTGATGTGATCATCGCGAAAGATTTGGACCGAGTTTTAGAATGCTTACCACTGGTTGCATTCGATTCTTGCCAATGGGATATCTATACAGGTTAGGTTTCTTCATAGCATAAGCCGTAAACCACAATATAAATCCAGATAAGAGGTCCAAAAGTGAGTCCAATGTGGATGCAATAACTGCCAATGATCTGCTCTCTACAGAAGCATAAACTTTGGCTATAAAAAGCACAAGATTAGCTATGTTTGATGCATATATTGCCATCCTCTCGCTTCTAGCAACCTGTTTCATTTCATCCTGCAACAAAATGTAAAAAAGTTGTTGAGAATTGAGCAAAATGTAAAGCCAAATTTGAGTGATTTGTTGGCAGTGACAAACCTCTGTGAGACTCCCGGGCAAGCAGCCCAATTCAGTGAATGCATCAACCTCATTGAAATCTTGAAGAAGCTTTTCCTGGGCCTTGTAATATTTTGCAATTTTCCTCTGCTTTGCTGCAGTGAAAAAGGGGAACTCGTTACTCATTAGAGGTGTTAAAATGTGTTAAGCCACCAAAGAATAGACCGGTCCGACATGTAAATATGTACATAATTATCCCGAAGAAAACTCGAATTCTTACGTATGATGGCAACAAAGTAACTAGTTGTTTGCTAAAAACTCACTCAGAAGGCTTACTTATGTTGCGAAGAAATTTCCCAATGCTAATGTGCGAATCGGTAGTCTTTTCTGACAGACGATGTTCATCGAAATTAAGGCGCCATGATGGCCCTCTTGTTAGTGTCCCATTCTCCGCTGCTGGTGAAAGAAGTTCAATTCTGTAATCTGATGAATCTGTGCGCAACTCTGTTGCCATTTTGATCCAAAAAAATGCTGACAGTTTCTATCCTTCTTAGACAAGACGGATCCATATATAGAGAGAGAGGTGATTATTTAATGAAAGAAAGCATGGAAAATGCTGATCGTTGAAATATTAAGGTTTAGGTAGAATGCAAATTAAGAAATTAATGTGTGGAGACTTGTTTGTTTAATATTTGATTTGATTAAAATCAAACTTATGGTAGGGAAAGAATCTATTATAGGGAACCTTTTTCAGATTTCACTCAATCCACACAAACTTTCGAAGCAACATTCTCCATGCGTTTATATCACAACGTTTGTTAGGGAAAAAAAAAATTATAAATATATTTTAATTAAGGGTTGTTCACCTAATTCGTGGAATATCAAAAGGTTCAATGAATTACACGGAGCCATCAAGGCCTGACCCGGGTCGTGTGATCACAATACTTGGCAGTTTGCACTATGGTATATACTTGAATGAGTATAGTTACGATTTTTTCCTAAATAAAATTAAGTGGAAGTTACATGGAACCAGATTTTTTGAAGTTATCATTTCAAAAATCAGATTTGAAAGTTTTTCGTTCAAAAATCATGTGATAATTTAATTTTTAATATTAATATTAATATTAAATTAATCTACAATCTTCACTTTACACACCCCCACAAAACCTAATTCATTTTGAAAATTATCCATCTCCCTACTCCGGTGACTCCTCAAGGCGCTCACTCCAGCGACACATCACGGGCTTTCCTTCATGCGCGGTAGCGCATCACCGTTATTCACGGAGTAGATCAATTCTTTCTTTTTTATTATTATTATTATCTTTGAGTGGGTGCGGTGATAGACAGTTCGGTGGTGATTCTGTGGTGCGGTGGTGGTGATGGTGTGTTGATTTTGTGATTTCGGTGATGATAGAGGTGTGCGATGCGGTGTGCAGTGGTTCAGTGCGATGGTGCGATGCATTGGTAGTTAGGTTATGTGGAATCTCCAATCACAAATATTGGGTTACTCCTTTATGGACTTAAATTCATCCCCCTCGATGATTTATATATATCCATCTTGGACTATTTTTATTCACATTAAACAATAAATTGGTACCATAATATTTACAAGCTCTTATTTTTCATCTGTAATCTGCACATCTACAAAGTCTTCTAAAAGATTTGCAAAATATCAATGTCACATATTTAATCATAACAAGATAAACACGTGAAATTTAGAAATTGACTTCTAGTAACATGTTCGAACAGATGCATCCGTTCAAGTCTTGTATTTTACGTGCACATCTACAATTTTATTTTCAACACTTTTCAAAGTCGGTTTTTCAAATAAAATATAAGATATATCTATATTAAACATTCCACATTTCAAAGATATAATAATTCATTATCGATGAATGCTTCAATCACAATATAACATTGATCAACTACTCTACTCATGCGTATACATCATATACGTGGATAACCATATTAAATTATAAATTACCATCATCGTGGCCATCAAGTTGATGTCAATAGTCACGGGTATTTAGCACAAATATATCCAAATTTTTAATACCTACTAACTTATGAAATTTCTTTTCCAGCGTGATTAACTACGAACATAATTCAATGTATATTACTTGGAGTAGCATTGTACATGGCAACAGGGCTTTTATCCCAATAGTTACAAACTAAATAAAATAACTATTAACACTCGCGCTAGAAATAAAATTATGAAATTAAACCTCTTTTAAAATATTAATTCAGCACATTTTCATAAGATACTCTTTCTATCTTAAGGTCGTGGATGAGGCATGTTTATTTTATTAAAGAATGTATATTTGAAAATAAGTAGAATAATGAAAATGAAAAAAAATAATATGGTCAAACATGGGCTATATTTAATGCTATTGATCGTTCGATTTAGAATAAAAAACGCAATTTGTAAAATGAAAGATACTTTTTTCTTACCGTCTCCTTTATCTGGTGGGTTAATTTCACTATTTGCCACTTCATTCATTTTTTTTGGCAGAACACAAGTTGTGAATAATATTGATATCATTGTTCTTGTCTGTCACTAGAGAGCTCGCTGAAATTCAATCCATGGTAATAACCCTCGCATTCCCCTTTTTCCACGACAGAGAAAAAGAAAAACCCAAATTCAAAATGGAAAAATGAAATCTTTTAGGAATTGCTGTTTACAATTTCATTTCACTTTCCGAGTTCAATCAATTCTTGTCCGATTTTATGATTATTATTTGTTTCATTGATCATTGATGACGACGTTTATAATTAATAAGTCCACGATCAGATTACGGATTCTTTTCTTTGGGCAAATTGAAAAAAGAAAGTTTTCTTGTTAGTTCTTGCATAGTTTAATTACTATTAACGTATCTCAAGAATGCTTTATTGTCGTCTATTTGCATAAGTTCGAAAAAAATAAATGTTTTTTCTTTTTAGATTAGGGTTTTGAGTATGCTGGTTTACAATTTACATTCAAGGGTCATTTTTTTTTCTGCTAATTATTTTGTGAAATTTGATTAATTTCATAGGGTACCAAGAAAGTTATAACTAAGGAAGACTGGGAAAAAAAACTCAACTGTGTAAAAATTAGAAAAGAAGACATGAATAGATTGGTGATGAATTTTCTTTTCACCGAGGGTTATGTGGAGGCTGCAGAAAGATTCAGATTGGAATCTTCGACAGAACGTATCGGCTTTTAATTTTTTCATGTCCAATTTTGTTGATATGCTTGTTTGTTGTCATTGTAGTTTTTTTATTGTTGCAATGTAGTTTTAAGAATATAATTGTTTGTCCTTATGGATAAATAGCGGATATAGATCTTGCGACTATCACAGTTCTTATGGCGGTTAATAAGGCGGTGCAGTCTGGTCGTGTGGAGGATGCCATCGAAAAAGTTAATGATTTGAATCCCGAGGTCTGATAGTCTGCCCCTTTTGTTTCTTTTCGTCATCGCTAGGAAAAATATCTATTAGGAGTTGATAAATTACTCGATTGGAATTGCTTGATGCTTTCCATTTTAATTCAATAGTGATGTCATTTGAAATTTTTGAATGCAGATACTGGTTACAAATCCCCAACTATTTTTCCATCTCCAACAGCAAAGATTGATAGAATTAATAAGGAATGGATACATATGTGAGGCATTGGAATTTGCTGAAAAGGAACTTGCTCCAATAGGAAAGGAAAATGTAATTCTTTTAGCTTCTTGAATGTCTTTATGACTACTCTAATGTGATCCTTGTCAGTTAAACTAATACTAGTTCCAAGTTTTAGGTGTTGGAATTTGTCCTTGCATGCGTTGGATCAGACATTCCCGTCTTTCTACGATGTTGATAGAAAGTTTCTTGGACATTTTACTTTTACAATTTTGATTCTAATATTCATTCATTGCAAGTTCAGCAAAGCTTTTTAGAAGAATTGGAGAGGACTGTTTCGTTGCTCGCTTTTGAAGATGTAACCAGATGTCCAGTTGGTGTGCTGCTTGATGTATCACAGCGTATGAAGATTGCTCGTGAGGTGAATGCAGCCATCCTTACCAGCCAAAGCCATGAAAAAGGTGGGTACCTGTTCTAAAATGTGCTTCGAGTTGTGATTGACGGCATTTAGGAAAGATGAAATATTTTTAATACAGCTTTAACTGAGTTTATTGAAATATATCACGCTACTTACCAAATAAGTATCCATTTTTAAATCTCCAGTTTAAAGGCCTGGTTCTCTTGGCTAATTATTCTTGCCACAAAAATGTGGAAAGATTCTCAATAAAATGTCATACATTTACCTTTTAACGTGAGAACCTCGAACTATAATCTGCTTGAACCCTGATCAGTCCTCCAATTCCTGTATACTTACTTCCTTATAACAGATTGAAAAGCAAGAAAGTTGTTAACAAAGCAAGCACGATTGGGAAATAGAGAATAGTAATTGATGGGATCTCACCTGTAGTATAGATAAATTTTCTATTCCCCATATCTTTGAAATCATTTGCAATTTTAAAGTGGGCAAGGTTTCTCAGTGCTGCTTATTGATATTTGAATACGATATTTGCAGTGTGGTGGTTTTATAAATTTAAAAGAATGTGCCGGCTTAACTAAGATGTTTCTGGGATTCTTTTATCTTGCCACCGGTTGTTCGCTTAATCAATAAGAAAGTAGAGATTGCTTCCTGAGCTACAATCTACTTGATTGCTTGGAATTTCAATATTTGTTACTCTTTGTTAATCTGCCATTGTTGGAAGATGCATGGTCACTTGTTACTCACATCTGGAGGTGCTCTGCCGTATGATGACCATGCTGCTTAAATAATTTTTATCTGGAGGAAATATCTTGCTAATATGTGGTCTGAATTTAGAATTTGGTTTAAAAAATTCCAAAAATGTTGCATTTTCCAAATCTTCATTCTTGGATTTTTATACAAGTAGCATTATAGATTGGTTAGTAGATCTTGTAAACATTTAAGGATAAGTGACTTAGGCTTTCTAAAATGACATTTGAAAACATTTCTTGATTGAAAAGCACCAAAAATCGTGTTATGCACATCTGCACTATTAATTGGAGTTCCAAACTCAGTTGCAAATTATGCATGTGTTTAACTTGGGATTGATTCTCAGATTGTTATATTTTTTATTTATAGCATTGGAATATATTTCATGTTTCCTTAAACTGCAAAATGTGTTTGATTTTATTTAACTTGGGTTTGTTTTGTTGTTTATTTATATTGTTTGAAATTTTGATTGTATTTGGTCCTTGGATTGCATTTTATGTGATTTTGGGATTTTAAATTATTATGTTGCATAACTTTAGTTTTGAACTTTTGGTTTGATAGGCTTAGAGTAATGTATTTAAATGTTACAAACAAATTTTTTCAAGAAACTCAGTCAAAATCCATGGCTATTCTTGCGGCTTTGGTATGAAGTATCGAGTTTGCAATCATGGGTTTATTAAACAGTGGATACTACTTTGATGGAAGACTCTTGTGGATGCAGGTCTGAATTTAGGGGCATATGTCCCTGGCAACACTGATGCCATGAGTGAGGATGCTTTTGAAACTTTGTGCTGGCTTATTTCACCATCTTTCTTTTTTAATAACAGGAGAACTATTGCAACATTGTTATTCATCACTAACAAAATATATTTCTGAAACAGTGTGCCTCGGCGCCATTCATTTCTACCAAGTGACTTGCCTTAAAGAGTAGACATTTTCTCATTTCATATGCCTGCATTTAATTACTGATGCGATTATATTGTCATTGCAAAGTTCTGAAAATGCATTTCTTTCCACTTCTAATTTCAAACTTTACAATTGGGGTTTGCTATGCAGTTGAGGACGTGATTAGATAGTACAAATGTACAATAGATAAGCCATTAATGTTTATGATGTAAACAGATCCAAAGCTTACAAGCTTATTGAAGATGCTGATATGGGCACGCAACCGGCTTTGTGGAAGGCTGCTTATCCTCCGATAAGTGATTTGTCTACCGTAGCACTTGAAGATTCTGCTATTTGAAAACCCAATCATGCTATATGTATCATTCTTTACACCATCTTTTACACTCTGTTATGTGGCAATGCACTATTGGACAATTTGAAATTTGGACGGTTTTTTAATCCAGTCATTGGTGGACAACAATGGAAATGTCAACCAAGGTTTAAAAAAAAAGTGTACAAATGGCATTGTCCTTGAAGACCACAAACTTTAAATGTGATGATGAAAAGCTCAAAAATCTGCGCTCTTATGTGGAAGACAATATATGGTTAGACATTTAGATGTGATGTTTTTAAATAAAAATCTGTGCCGTCCAACTCTCGGTCGCCTAATTCTTGAGAACCATCATCGAAGTTGAGGGCATAACTTGAAGAATCATACTGGAAAATAAATTGCTGTTTGGATCGGATTCCTTGTTGATTGCCATTGTCATTTTCTTGAATAGGCTTCGGCATTGCTTCTTGCTGTAGTTGTGAATAAAAAAGTTTTTTCTTCTTCTTATGACATGATTTTGAAAATTTTATTTTTGAATATGCGTAGACAAATGTAGGCTAGGCATTCCGGAGGGTACATGTCACATGCATGAAAGTACAAGTATATGAAAAGTGCACCAACAGAGATTGGTAATTTGGTTGCTTCGTCATTCGTGTCGTTACTTTATCAAACAATCAACATTTTGTATTGGATCAGTCTTATTGATTGATTTGAGCAAAATTTGCAAGCTGAAAAGTAGACTCACAACATCCTTCACCAATACCATTCCGAATTTACAAGATGTTAATTCACCCTTTTTGCTCGACAAGACCAAAGCGGTAAAATTCGAGATATCAAATTATGGATTTTGCTCCAAAATTTGTTATTACTTTTTGTTGATTGATTGTTGTCGATTTCATTGCCATCACGAGACACATTTTCAATCATGTCATTATATTTTTAAACGATGTCGGATCTGTATGGATGAGGTCTGGAGTTGACCTTCTGTGTTGACCTGTTTGACTTCTTCGATTAAAAAAAAAAAGGGCTCATTTGACCAAAGATATGAAAGAACAAATTTGGCCTGGACCAAACGAACCAAAAAGAAGACTCTTCCACGTGAAGTTTACTGTACACCGAACCCCACCCAACACGCACCACTCCAGTCAAGAAATAGCCTACACTCATACAGCAAAGTCACGTGTATTTCTGCCCGTACGCACGCGCAGTACCATTTTTTGACTCGTGGGGTCCTTGACCTGATTAATATTGATCGCACGGTGGAGATTGTAGCTAGTGGGCCCCATATTTAGGGGACAATCCCGACGGATTCATGTCCCATTTGTTTGTGGAAACCTGAAAAGGCCAACATTTTGCATAGTGATGTGTCGGGCAGGAGAGAGGAAATATGTTTAGTTTTTTACTAATTTGCCCTTGACAGCATGGGAATTGATGATGTGGAATATATTTGTTGAAACGTGTGGGAAGCCAGCGTTGTGGAGACCATTGTGGGGACCGGAGGCACGTGGTCATTGACAATTGAGGCTTCCAACATCATAATCTCCCGTTATTATTGTGAAAATCATCATTAATTATCATTTTTCGACATTTTATAATTATTATCACATTTCATCACGTAAAAGATCATTTTTATCTATTTTCTCAATTAAAAAGCTGTAAAACGATGAATATAACCTTCTATTGAAATAAAAAAATTAATTACAACTATAGTCCCATAAATTTTATAAAATAGCAAATAAATCTCAAATAAATTATTAAAAAAGTAATTAGCACATAATGTTCATACATTTCATTATTATTGCGAAAAATGTCTCTATCTTTAATTTTTTTTACAGCTTTACAATTAATTATACATTTGATTACGCAAGCCATCATTTCTATCAACTTTTTCATTTTCTCAATAAAGAGCTATAAAATGATGAATATATCATATTATTCAAGTAAAAAAAAATTTTAAATTTTTTTTAATGTCTAATATTCTAATAATTTATTTAGGATTCGTTTGAACTTTCTAAATTTTTAAAATATATATATAATTTTTTAATAAATTTAATTAGGACT
>CAIGRB010173282.1:12699-53213 GCA_903798255.1 Fraxinus quadrangulata | reverse complement strand
GAAGTAAATTATTCAAGTTGTGAGAAATAAACAAAAAATAAATAAAAATTATTGGTTCTAGATTTTAATTCTTGACTCATGGTTGAGCAAATTCTTGATTTTTCTGTACTAATTTCGATCCAATTATAATAAGACAAAAATTTAATAGTTTCAGCAAATCTCCTAAAGGCTTGCAATTACTTAGAGTTGTAAATTGATATTCCAAATGAAAAAAGACTTTAAATACTTTATTATTATTGAGGGATCAATTGTATTTCACTGTTGCATGTTTAACTTATCAAACATGTTTGCATTGTGTATATCAAGAACAATAATTTGAGATGGCCAATTTCACATTCTTTGCTCTCACAACATGGTTTCACCTTAAAAGAGGTGGTCCTCTCTCGAGCGACTTTGTACTGTAGTTATCTCGTCACCTAGTTATGAAAACTCAATTACCGCTCTACAGAATAATTACTTGTAATCTCTAATCATTGTCAACTTGGTTTAAACTTATACCTTTCGTCTCAAACTTTTATTATATTTTTTTAAAGTTTTGGATAACTTTTATTCGCTATGAAAGAAATAAGTAATTTAATTTCAAACAACATTCACAAATGAGATCTTCAATACCTAATTGACTTACTTGATCACAGACACATTGATGAAAAACTTAACCGTTGACTTTTCCTTTACGAAAAAGACACGTCGAATATATTAGTATGTATATAAAAAATTCTTTATTGAAATTTGAACATTGTTAGTTTCATTGATGGTCACGAAACTTTGCATTCTATGTCACCTTGGCTATCAAATTTTAATTTATTTCAGACTTATCATTGAATTTTACAAAAAAAAAGTCATTCAGTCAACTCATTGTTTGACATTCCTTTCTAGCTGAAAATCCTTCGTGTTATGTGTCGAGTCATCAAATCGATAGAACTTTCAATTAAATCCTATTACTGAATGGTCATGATGTTATATAAAATCAAATTTTTAGATTAAAATATGGATTATAATTCCTACCAAATAAGAGCATGATGATCAAACTATATTTTGGACCACACATTCATTCAACTCTAAGTTTCATTTACTTTTCAACGACATGTTGTATGAGATTCACCCACTTATAATCTTAAAACAACCGTGCTATATTTACACTATCCCTTGCACATTTCTTTAAAATTTTCCACACAACAATTTCTACACTCTTGATTTTCAACTCATTTATGACATCAATTTACTAATTTCCTTCAAATAGAGAGAATGTCATTTAAAGTATAAGCTATAATATTGGGATGCGGTTCATCCTTTTTTATAATGTATATGTAATTTAATTCATCTTAAAACACTTTGCATGTCAGTCAAAAACTGAAAAACTACCGTCCATATAATTCCCATGGCGGAGGTAGAGAGAGAGAGGGTCTCATTTCAGCTGTCAAAAAATAGTGGTATTGCTTCCAAGTCCTCTTTAAATACCTCTCACTTTTTTCAACCTCCGCTCATCTCATAGTCTCCCTTTCGCCGAGAACCTTAAGCATTAACAGTAATAATTACTTAAAAGCCTTGAGAAAGTATTGTGTGTTTCACATCCTCCTTCAGCTGCGATTAGCTGTCATGATTCAAGACTTTTGAGTGAATTTACAAGTCTTTCTCATTGTACTTAATACGCCATTGAAGCTCAATTTTCTGAGTTGATAAATAGGAAAGGCAAAATGGGTGGAGGAGAAGAAGAGGGGTGGATTAGTTGGCCACCAACACCTGGTGGAGCGCCGCCGCTGCACATACAGAAAGATGACCACTGGCCTCACTTTGATAACTCCGTAAATGCAGTTTCTTTTGGGTTTGTTGCCACTGCCATTCTTATTTGTATGTTTCTCGTTATGGCAATCTTTGAAAAGTTTCTTAGAGCTACCTCGCCGGCCGGCGGTCGCCAGAGTCGCCCCGACATTGAGTCTCAGAACGATATGAACGACTTCAATACAAAACTTCGCCATCCATCACCTAAAGTGAGTGCTTTTGGTACATTTACATACGTTAATGCTTATCTTTTGCGTGAGTTTCTTGAGTTTTTTTTTTTCCTCCAAATTGTGCAAATTTTGATATGTTTATTTGGGATTTTGGATAAAATTTTGGGATTTCGCAGGTTGTGATGATTGCTGTTCTGACTTTTTTATTTATTATTTCTTTTTCACTTTTCCTGCACTATCTGTTTCATTTCAGAATTGAAAATCTTCGGGAAAAAAAAAAATTGCATCTCAAGTGCACACAACTAAAACAGAGTTGAAACATACTGCGCAGATAGTCGATGTTTTTCTTAATCCTCCAGGTTTTTCTGTAAGTTTGTTTGAGTAACTAACGAATAATCCTAAATATACTGCCACGAAATTGCCTGATTATCGACACTGAAACACCTAAAGCTTTGAAGCTACAGAAGTTCAGTTATCCTCAAATAATAGTATTGGCCAAAAGAGAGGAGAAAAAGTTAGAGACAGCTTAGCTTATTTCTCGGTTTCTTGTCCTAAAGTCTATGATAATGTCTAACATATATCATATATGCATCATGTGAATGTTCCTCAGATTTTAGGACAGAGAGATTATAAAATTGTGTTCGATGTTTTTAATAATGGCCCTTCCATGGAGTTGTTGGGTGGTAGGTTAGTCCAGTTCCTAGTAATGGGGCCTGGAATTGTGTGCTTAGACATTGTCGTTCATATCGGGGCTTAGTCCCTCCCACTGCGGTATATTATCTCTTTCAAGCACATCACCGCCAATATTTATGATGCCCCATGTGGCGAAACTCGGGATAGGAGACAGTTTACCAACATTGACATTACACTGTCCGATCGTTAATTTACTACCTGATTTCCCTCTTTAATAATATAGAACGTTTGATCAATAATGCTTGTTGACTTTTATTTCTGAAATCTACATCCCATCATAAATTTTGAAATATTTCTTAAAGCTTGTTTAACTTTCCATATATAACATATTGTCTGAGGCTTATTGGGCTTATTACTTATTACAGCTTTTACAATTTTTGTGTTCTGAGGACTGTTGTATTGTTCTGTGTTAGACTACAGTATATACTTCAGCTTCGGCTTGTTGTTCGTTTATTGCGTTACGCACTTTTTTCCCAAGTTTTTTGATGCTAGACTTTCCAACTAAATGGTTTCAGATATTAGTTAATGCCAGAGAAGTTTCAGTGGTGATGCCCGGAGATAATATTCCGACTTTCATTGCACAGCCAGCTCCTGTGTATTGTCCACCTGAGCGTGTGCCTAGGCCATCCCATCAACTGCGCCCGATCTAGAGCTTCATCTGGAAGCAATGAACATGAGTTAATGCCAGGTGAATGGAACAAATACTGAGCAAAAGTCACCACGAACAATCCAAAAAATTTAGAACCTGAGATAGGCATTTTTTCTTGCATATGCTGTCCGAATTTGTGCATAATCACTTTAGTAAATGTAAAGAATCATATAAAATATACTCTCCCAGCTTGCATGTGTTTTCAATTAATTGCTTGATGGACTCCATCCAGATAGAAACATTGGGTGGGGCCCTTGCATATTGGGCCTTCTGTTTACAAGCCCATCCATCTTAGAGCCCGCTTTCAAAATTCATTTGTTCATAATTTTGCATTATATGGACTTGGAATTCTATGGGGAAACTCAAAAAAGGCGTACCTAATAGCTAATGTTAGAAGTCTAGCCTCTCTCTGGTCTAGTGACGTTTGCCGTTTGCAATTTGCTCATCTCACAAGTGCACAAAAGTTTGAATTTTGAGGCTTTGTACCTTTCTCTCAATTCTAAGATTTGGATTGTGATCAAAGACAAAAGGACAAATGTACAATCCAAAAAGAATTGAATCCCAACAACACTGAACGAACAAGGCCTACGTTGGCCCCGTTAGTTTCTTCGCCTCCCCCTCCCTTCTATCACAAGGGTCCAGCTGTCACAAACAAGGCCGTTGTGACCCTGTTCTTGTAGGAACACTCATCGAATCCATGTATGCAGCAATACTGCATGTATTGACCCTATTTCAACTTCTTGACAAGTAGAAAATTGAAAGAAAAAATTCAAATTAGAGGGGAAATTTTGTTGTTAGTCCTCAATCTATGGCCTCAATAGAGAATTGATCCCGAATCTTTAAATGTGGCAAGTTGATATTTAACTTTTATTGTAGTGGCACAATCAGTCTTACACTATGAAAAAATTTCAATCTTTTTGTTAAATTATCGCGTGATCATCACATTTAGTGCCTATTTGGAGCTCATTTTCGTCTCATTTGTAGACATTTTGTTAACGTTGTACAGTAAACAACTCTTTCTTTATTCAAGATTTTTGACGCAAACTTGACAAAAGTCTGTCAAGAGTTTTTTCCAATTATGCCCCTTTAATGGCAAAGAAATCACAGTGCAATTTTTGAAAATTGGGTAGTTCGAGTGATGGTATAACTCGTGACTGACTTTTGTCAAGTCGGTGTCATAAATCTTGAATAAAGAAAGAATTGTTTATTGTGCAACGGTAAAAAAGAGAGATGAAAATAAGCTCCTAACGGGCGCTTAGCAGGTAGTTTTCGTACATGTGCTTGTATTACAAGTTTCTTTGCATTTAACAAATGCTTGGACTGTTTCGGCTACATTTTGATTTGAGAAAATTACAAAAATTATGTGTTTAAAGATTGATTTTAAAAAATCTGATTTAGAGTTTACTTATTCAAAAATCAGGTTATAATAAAATTAAAACCCTAATTCACTCTTCTTCCTCCCTCACTTTCTCTCGTCTCTCTCTCATCTCTATCCTTCCTACGAGCCGCTACAATCCGCGATGGAGCTCGTTGCTACGAGAAGGCGCCATCGGAAGACATCATTGTTATGCTGCTACCTGCGACACACACTCTCTCTCTGTGAGCCGTTGCAGTCTGTCGACGGAGCTCACTACGATGTTGCTAAGAGCCCACTCCGATATGACGCCGCTGTAGTAGCGGCGCTGTGCGCACGACGCTGCGGGCTTTGTTCGTTCATAGAGAGTAGTAGAAAAATTTGGGGAGGGATCTGAGGTATTTTGTGTGGTGGCGTCTGTGGTGGTGGATCGACGGTTGGGGTGGTGGCGGTGTTTTGTGTCATTGTGTAGTGGTGGATCTGGCTGTTGTGTGGTGGTGGTGGTGGCACTCAGATCGGCTTCTCTTGCAACGTCGATGCAACAACTGTAATAGTGGGTAAGGTGATGGTGGCACCGAATGGCAGCGTCGTGACTCTGCAGTCCATTGATACTACCGTTTGCAACAACATCTCTGTTGTTTTTTTTTTTTGTGAGTGGTGCGGTGGTTGCGGTGTTGCGATGGTTGGGTGTGCGTGCGTGTGGCGGTGGTTGCGGGTGGGTGTGGGTGCGACGGTGGTGGAGGCGCAGATCTATTTTTGGTAGAGGTGTCGAGTGAAGTTGCATACGTAACGGGTGTGTCTAGATGCCACAGTTCGCTGCAGTCCGTCGACTGGGTGTGGATGCTAACGGTGATGGTGGTTGTGCGGTTGGGTGTCAGTGCGGCGACGACGATGTTGGCGTTGGTGTTGATTTTGTTGCTGGGAAGTGGTGGTGTTGGTGTTTGTGGATGGTGGTGTGTTTCTGTGGTGGTGTTGGTGCGTTTTCCGTGGTGTTGGTGTTGGCAGCATAGACGACAGTGGTGTTGTGTTTGTGGTGGTCACAAATGATTTGTTGATTGTGACCAATAAATTGGTTGGTGTGTGACCAATAAAAAATAAATTAAAATCAATAAATAATGTGTAATCTACAAATTTATTAATTTGTGACCAATAAAAGTAATATGTGACCTATAATTTTATGTTTTGTGATCATAAAATAAGTTGTATGACTTATAAATTTCGTGATTTGTGACCGATTAACTAATTGTGACCTATAAAAATTTTAAATTGTGACCTTAAAATTTTTGAATTGTGACCAAATCTCATATATCTGTGACCTTTATATATTTAGTAATAAAATATATAATTATTTAATTAAATCATAAATAAATTTTAATGAAAACCTTATTTTTGAAATTTAAAATATCTATCCTTAATTTTGAAATTGTGTATACTAAAAACTTGATTTATGTATTGTTCCACTTTTGATTTTCATTGAAATAGACTTAAAGAATGGGCCTTAGTTGGGTTGCACATTTTGAAGCTTCATTTATTAGAGGCCCATCTTAGCTCTCTTTATTTGTTTTGGGGCAAATTCGGGTTACCATTTGATGTCATTGTTCATTAGGGTGAACAAATATTCATGCCAATTGCAATGATTTTTAAATAAAAATAATAATAAAATAATTCTATAACGTAAGTTGCCGGGTTGATTCCATGCTCACTCTTGTTATTCCCACTAACGCTCCTGTCTTATGAAATAGTATAGGAAGATTAAGTCTAGTATGGATATATAAGTTATAATTTATAAATAGTGTGTTAGTTGTAATAGATGTGAATTCGTTTGTCCAACGGATTTCTTAAGTGTTCGAGTTTATTTATGTCAGTTATTAGCGGCGTCTCGAAAACGTTCAAGTCAAAATATAACTTTTGAATTAAGTTCTGAATTAGTGGATGCTGTCAAATGAAGTAGTGATACCATACGCCAAAACGAAGAGACTCATTTTTAATGGTAGAAACAAAGAGAGCTTTTGTATATTTTCGTTTTAACCTTACATTTATAAAAAATGTTTATTATTAATTTATTATCTATACGTTTTGTGGAATTCACTATTAATCCTTGTTATTAACCATTTGTAAAATTGTCAAATGATGAGTTTATTTTTTCCTCGACTTTATAAATAATGCTTATTTATTTATTTCAGCAATTTTTTAGAAAAAAAGGCTGTGATATGGTCCCAAATATATTTAGTCCATGTTTTGTGAGAATTAAAATCAGATTTCAGTAGATTTTGATAGAAGTTGATGAGACGTGCATTTGAAAAGTTGTGGAACTCATAAAATATGTGGTTAAAATTAATTATTAACTTTAATTTAAATTAAAATCTAAATTTTAATCGGTAAAACGGGGCTTAATTTAAAATGGATACGAAAGGCAAGTCAAAAACATAAACTCTGTTGTATAGCCTTTTGATGTAATAGTCCAGGTGTAATTTACTAAATGAAAACAAGGAAATTTCATCTCAATAACTATTTTCACTCCCTTTTAATCAGGTTTGCACTTTAATTTTGTTCAATTGAATAATTAAATCCTTAATTTGAGCTCAATCGAATAATTCATCACCTGAATTGACAAAAATCAGGGACAAGAGTTAATAAATGAAGTCACACAATTCATTTATTTCATTTAAGTCGTACTTATTTCATGTCGATAACTAATGATTAAGTGCGATAATCCTCATTTATTAATTGTCATGTTATCGATCATCATTAACGATATTAAACAACATTTCTTTAACCGAATGTAAATTAAAGTTTGTTTTCCTGATTGAAATCAAATTAAAGTGTAGTTACAATTTACGATTAAACAAAATTGAAATGCAATTACCAGAATAATTTATAGTGAAAATATAATTACCACGAATAAAATTTATCCAATTTAGTATTCGTTTGACTCTCATTTTCTAAAATTGAATTTGCTTTCAACTCATTTTTAACTATATATTTGATGGAATTTACGCCCCTGTTTGATCTACATTAAAATTTTCATTTTCATTTTTCTACCTATTTTAAACTATATACTCTTCTATAAAATAATATTTTACATCGTATCAATAAATTTTCTTTCTTTTTTTTCAACCACGCATACTCCATCATCTACTATTCCAAAATACATTCTTCTATAATCATGTGGCTCAAACACACCCTATAACTTTTTAATCATACATTTTAATAACTTAATTTTTAGTCAAACCACGAGAGGTTTAGTCAATGATTCACTCTACTTTGATCAATTAACGAGGGTACTTTCAAATATTATCGACCAAATCTACCCTTTTCCGATTTGAGATCCTAATTTATAATTTATTTATAAACCCTCTTCCAATTTGAGATCCTAATTTATAATTTATTTATAAACATTTAAGTTTCTTCCTATTCGAATGGTCTGCGGTAATACTCAAGATCCACCACTCATTTTTATTTACTTATTATTTAAACAATTTATAAACTCTCAAACCTACTTTATTTCTATTAAATAAAATTATTATTTTGAACTTCATTATTCATTAATAACACCGCAACAAGAAGATAACAACTACACAAAATACACCTATGATTACGAGGAAGAGCATGTGGCTGGCTCACCTTGTCTCTTCCTCTGCCGGCCCCCACCTCTCTCCCTCAACAACGGCAGTAACGCGTTTCGCTAAACCTTAAAATTAGTGAAAGTATTTCTATTTGTGTTATACTTTACCTACTATTGAAAATCGCAAAAATTCCCCTATTTATAACTTTTTGTCCAAAAACCCTCATGTTGTCAATGTCCGTAACATATATCGTTAAAACAGTAAAAAATGTTAAAATTAAAAAGAAATAATTGTAATTTTTGTACCCAAACTTTTTATTTTTTTCCAAATTAAATCCAAGCTTTTTATACGTGTCACCTACATGTTCGAATGTTCAAAACTTTATTTTTCCCTCCACTCCAACCCACCTCATCTTCTTTCTAGAGAACATAGGTGGAAAGGAGACGGGCAGAGAATTTGAGGAAGCAGATGTAGATGCCATCTAATGGGCATTCAAAATTAATTAAATTCCACCATTTCAACATCTCTATATTTCAATGTACTTCAAGAACTTCATCCAAAATCCACATAGCACTGCAAACAATTCAATTATCAGGCAACAAAGACTCTAACCTAATATCATCTACTTTCGATATAACCAAGTTCACTTCATCACAATCCAAACTCAATTCGTGTAATTATCGAGGTCTATGTATCGTTGCCCATCGACAAGTAAAAAGAACTGCAATTTCGTAACGACGCCAAAAAGATTCAATTTTTTTGTGAAGCTCACTCAGAATTGTCTGCCTCACAATCATTTTTGCAGAGATCACTAAACTGGATCACCGAACCACTTATACACCAAAACCCAGAAACCCAAAATCAAGAAAAGTCACAAATCTTTAGATTCAGTAACAAATAAAAACCACACACTTATTTTCTAATGTAAAAGCACTTTTCTAAGTAGACGTTGAATAATTCCCGGTAGATTTTCACCTCCTCTTTGTCTCCATCTATTCTTCTACAGCTACCATCAACAAAGTGAAAGGTGCAGCAAATCTCACCTTCACAAAGCAAAAAAGAAAGATTTTATTCAATTCTTTAAAGCAATTGAAAGCTTAAACAAGAAATACGGAAAATGGGGTCTTCTTTCATAAACTCAGTACGGAATCAAACCGACAAAATGAAATCGACTTTCCCAGAACAACACTCTTGACTCAACTGCTTGAATGTGAATATGCCTAGGTTATTTATATTTTTTTTCGAGATTTAGCCCCGGTTTGTCTACCATTTATCTAAAATATTATTTGCTACAATAAGATTTTCCATCATACATTTCTCAAATAAAATATTCTATACACAAACCAATAAAGTAACTTTAAATTTCAACCACACATTCTCCAAAAAATAATATTCATTTTTCATTTTCAATACAATAATGGGTGACAAATAAGACCTTAAAATGAATAATAAGGGTATGTAAATATTTCAGCCACAATATTTTGGAAAAATGTATTTTGGAATAGTAGATTGATAGAAAATATGCGGTTGAAAAAAAAGGAAAATTTATTGATGTGATAAAATTATTATTTTATTAAAAATTGTGTGGTTGAAAATGAGAAGAAAAATGAAAATGAGAATGTGATTTTTAACGTGGCTCAAACAAAGGCTAAATTCTCTGTCAATATATGATAATGTTCTTGGGTAGGGTGGGAAGGATGGGCTATTCTTTTTGTGTTTTAATTTTGTGTTTTGAGTTTTGAATTTATTTTGAATTTTGTGTTTTAAGTGTTCATTTTGAGATTATTGAAAATTTCTTCTTTTTGACATTTTGAAAAATTATTTTGAACACTCAAAACACGTTTTAAAAATGTCGACTTGATTATAATCGAAAACATTCAAAACGATTGAGTTTTCTTTATAAAGTTTTAACTTATTTTTAAAAACACGTTTCTAAAATAGAAAAGAGAAAGCATTTTCACTGTTTTAAAGAAACAAAAACGATTTAAAAATAGTAAAGAGAACGGATCCTAAAGTTTTAAAAATTTTGTGTTGTAGTTGGCACATATAAAAAAAATTAAATTAAATTTATAAAAAAATAAAAAGGTTTATTAAAATTGTAATTAATTTTTTTTTTTTTATTTTGACATTTTTTTTTCCTGTTTTTACGGTAAATTTGAAGAATATTGATGGAAGAGAGTTTTTTCGTACAAAAGATTTTATGTATGGAGTTTCTTGCAAATTTTAATAGATACGGGTATTACGAAAACGTTCCTTTAAAAACTTATCTCTTAAATTTCTCCAAACATGTCTCGGATGAGAGATACAGGTTAATATGCACTCTTGGTTTTCCCCCTTTTTCTTCCAATTCACACGTTGACCTCTCCAAGCGTTTGAATACGAAACTAAGCTTTTGAATCTCATTTTCTTTTACTTTTGCATATTGACTCTTAATAATATCACAAGATCTCAAAGTTCTTTGATGTGAAGTGAGATTCAGTTGAACTGAAAAGCACCAAAAAATAAAAAAATGGCAGGAAGTTACGATCGCAACCCTTTTGATGAAGAAGAAGAAGTTAATCCATTTTCTGTAAGTTCTAAAAGATGGTCTATAGAAATACTTTATGCTTGTATCCATAGGCGTATAATTTAAGGTTCTGTGGAATTTATACTTTTTAATTGCACAAAATTGGAGCCTTTATTGAAGTAATTGAAGTTGATAAAATTCTTTTGAGGTATCTTGGTTTTTGTTTTTAGCATATGATAGGTTGACTGAGGGTTCAAGTAAGTTAGTTTTGGTGTTTGGTTGTGTAAATTTAATTGAATTTGTGGTTCGATCTAATTAAGCAAAGGGGGAATTTCGCCTTTGGATATTATTAAATATTGCTTGTAATTTCTCTTTGCTTTTCAAATTTGGTAGCCCCTTTTGTTTTTATTTTATTGGTACTCTAGGTATATATCTTTGCCTTATAGTAATAGGTAGAATTTTGAGATGTGCTTAGCTTGTCTGAGTTAATACAAGTTCTATGTGGGTAGAGCCCGATGTTACTATATTAGCTGAGTACTTGTTTTGTATGGGTGCACATGTGTGTGTAGAAAATCGAAATGCCTTGAATGTGCTTCAACAAAAAGTCCAATTGAGTCAGCATATAATAGTTCACGTCTAAGAACACTTTATGGTTCATTTTCTAGTGTTTGGCCGATGTGATTAAAATATGTAAGATCTTTTTGCAAAGCGAGAATAATGAAAAGTTTTCCTGACCTCGAAGTGGCAGATAATGCAAGTTTGTAACAATTATAGTGGCTAGTGGTGCCAAGGGGTGTCAGTGGTTATGGAAGCGCTGGTAGTTATGACTGATACCATGTTAACTATGAACACTTTGATGATGTTCATTGAGGACGGAGGAATAACGTGGAGATGGACGTGATGACATTGTTTGGTAAAGTGTCTTGATGATCCTGGAGTGGGCCTTTATGGCTTTTAGCAAGTTGCTTTCGTGTTTATAGGATTTTAGTGTTCTTTTGATATTTGATGTTTATGCCTTGATTAGTAGATCTATTTTCATTTGCATGTTTGTACAATTACACTTCGATTTTTTTGACACAGGAAGGAGGAGCTAAGGGGAAAGTGACAGGGCAATCAAGGTTTGGTGGAGGTTCATTTTTTACGTCGGTGAGTTAAAGATCGAAAAGAATGCGAAGCTATCCATTCCTCTTCTCTTTTTCTATCTATCAATTTTCCTGCTCCAAATGAGTGAATAAAACTGTTTATGCGTTTACAATATCCACCCCCACCCCAGGGTGAAAAAAGTTATACTGCAAATGTTAGTTCAAAAAGAATAAGTTATTGAACCTATAGTAGAGAACTGCATAGCTAGAAAATATTAATCTGAATGAAATAGACCCACTCTGTTTTTAAAATACTCTCCCGGTTGGTTTGGTTTTGTGAACTTTTTGTGGAACATCGAATCATTTGATTCTGTTATACCTTAAAATAGTCTATTGTCTGGCTATTTTTTATAGCAAAATTGTGGTTAACCTAAATTATGCTATAAGTTCTTTCAGTTTTATGTAATTAGATTTCTTGAAAGTTTTGTATGTAACTGGCTATTTTGGAATTTGTACGTGCAATATTTTCAACAATTTTCAGAATACTGGGAGTGTTCCTCCTGCCATGAACTCAAGGCTTTCGCCTCTTCCTCCAGAACCTGCTGATTTCTACAATCCTACTGCCTCAGTTGATATTCCTCTTGATAGCGCTGCGGTAATCACATATTTTCATCTGTTTTTCATGTCATGCACTAGTTTGGTTTTTCTAACGACAATAAATTTCACGTAGGATTTTAAAAAGAAAGAGAGAGAGCTGCAGGCTAAGGAAGCTGAATTGAGAAGAAGAGAACAGGTTGTTTGTTGGTGCAAATTTGTAAGCTTTGAATATGGATTTGCATGCATTACTACAGACACACTAGATTACCATGTCCCTATTTCTTCTTTTACACGTGACTTGCCGTTACTTTCCTTCTATATATGTATTGTGAATTGGTTTATGTACGCGAACTCTTCAATCCACATTGTTATCATGATAGTTACTACAGAACGCTTCGATAAGCGATTCACAAGTAATCTTGGAGCAATATTGGCATATCAAACCATTCTCTTCTCAATGCTTCCCTACCTATAATCTTTCTAAGGAATAAATTTGTTGATTACGTAGATAAATCTTGGTAGGTGGCACCCTTTTTACTTGAATATTGGTAATTCTCACTTTACTGTGTATATATAAAATGAGAATCCTTTGTACTTTCAAAAAATACATGTGATCGCTCAAAAGTTCCTCAAAATATATTGGTTTGAATCCAAAGAAAACAACCTTTAGTTGTGCTACAAGCTTTTTTATCCCCTAAACATAGAGCAACACAAGTGCAGGTTCATTCCCTAACCTTTACAGTATGAAGGGGGAAACTTTTGATAGGACATTTATTCCAGAGTAACTGTTTTTGTGAATATCTTGACTCATATGTCCTTTCTTATCTGTACCAAGTGATGGCACTAAATGTTGGTCTTCATCTCCCCTTTTGTTCATAGTTCATACAGTTGTGAAAATTTTAAAGTGGGTATAACATTTTTTTAACGTCTCATTACTGTATAATGACAGTAGTGCAGAAAAACCTTTAGCACATATTAATTGTGTCGTCGGTGATCGCTATGATCACTCCACTGTAATTATTCCAACTTCATATACAAGGCATTAAAATGCAACTATCAAACCTCAGACAAATCGTTTCAGCTATTAAAGTCTTCTGCATGATTATGCTTAATGATTTTCATCTGTTTTAAAAGCTTTTACTATATTTAACTTGCATTTTATTTGAGAAGAAGTTATGCAGAGTTTGATCTATTCTTTACCTGCTAAGGATGCCATGAAAGTGCTTAAGAAAGAACTTTAAATATCGGTGTAAAAAAATTGGAAATAGATTTATATCTTGTAGAACATTAAACATTAGAGTGCGACTGTATTATGTTTTGTTTTCTTATGAATCATCCTTATCATGACTTTTTTTTCTCAATGATGCACTGCCAGGAAGTAAAGCGGAAAGAAGAGGCTGCTGCACGAGGTGCTTTGTTTGTTCTTATTGGATTCTTTATGAACCCTCCCCCTTCCAGACTCCCTAATTCCTTTATCATCAATAAACCAACGCGTCTTTCTTTATCACCAATTTGTAATAAGGCTCTGTTGTCATTATGGTTATCAGACCTCTAAACCTCTTAATATTCGGTAAATTGTGAAGAGCCCTATAATTTCTGAGAATAGTTGAATTTTAAGTATTCAGACTTTCGGCTCTTTCTCTTATTTTGCCCCTTATTGGCTATATCTTTCCGAATTCTTCTTTCTTTGCGCTCTTTTTCGCCTTTCCGACTTTTCACTTCTTTTTCATGGCCAGAATATATGTCCATTATTGAGAAAAACCTTGGTGAACAAATGAAATAGATGTCAATTTTCAATTATATATGACTATATGTGACTGCAACTTGCTGATGAAGTTCTTTATTTTGCTTTGCAGCTGGTATTGTTCTTGAAGAGAAAAATTGGCCTCCGTTTTTTCCTATTATCCACCACGATATTGCAAATGAAATACCAATTCATCTACAGAAGATGCAGTATGTTGCATTTACAACCTTCTTGGGTACGTCAAATGTTGCTTTTTATGCATGGAACTCTGTTGTTTGCTTAGCACTACATGTAATTCTGCCTTGGTTGTCCTGCAATTATGGAAGATTATATTCAGGCACACGACTTCACCTTTAATTCTCTCTTTGTGTTTGTTACTCACTCCATAAACATATTCAGAATTGATGTGAAAAGTTAACTGACCAGATAATACCTTTTGACCTGGGCCAAATGTTTTCCTTTTTCATTCAAAAGGAAGGTGGCTGACTATTCACATTCTTTGAAGGAAATCAAATTGAAGAGATAACCAATGTTTATTTTAGAATGGAGGATTTAATAAGGCTTGGTTTGTTGTTTTTCCCCCTTATGGGGGTTAGTCTTGAACTGTTTTAACGATGTATGTGCTTTTGGTGACCAGGACTTATAGCGTGTCTTCTGTGGAATGTCATAGCTGTAACTACTGCGTGGATTAAAGAGGGAGGTTTGTTTTTCAGTGGCTTTTTGTTTAGTCACTCTTCTCGATACATGTATTTTTAAGCTGACTCGCTAATTCCATAACCTGTTCGTAGATGCAACGATTTGGTTTCTTGCTATTATCTACTTCATAGCAGGGGTTCCAGGAGCCTATGTATTGTGGTATCGTCCACTCTATCGTGCTTTTAGGTCAGTGGTTCTGTCTTTGCAAGGCTGACTTTTACATTTTGTAATAGGCACACTACGATTCTTTCGGACCATATGGTTGATAATAAGGATTTCAGTTTACAAATGCAATGGACTTGTAGCTATTTGGGGAAATCATAAAATGTACAATGCTTGCCAAGTGGGGGTTAGTTGATTTGTGTAAATGGAATTATGGAATTCTGTTTAATGCCAGAGAATGTTAGTCATTTGGCTTTAGAAGGTGATGAGTTTTTAATGCTAGTTGCCTATATTCTTTCAGTTGATATACAGCCATCTTTATTACAGGACTGAAAGTGCTATGAAGTATGGGTGGTTTTTCCTGTTTTACTTGGTGAGGCTCCTATAATATTATTCTCTCTCCCTCTCTCTCTCTCTCTCTCTCTCTCTCCCCAAAACTTGGCCGATGCCTCATTTTGTGCTCCTGTTACAGCTTCACATTGCCTTTGTTATATTTTCCGCGGTTGCTCCTCCTGTGGTGTTCAAAGGAAAATCTCTAGCGTAAGTTCTTTAATTTCTTCAAGCATAGTTTTACCGATTGGTTCCTGCCACCTAAGTGGACTTATCTTTACATGCGTGTTTGGTACAATGTAACAGTATAACGAACAAGACATTCACTTCATTTTCTTCTTTAATGACTTCTAATGCTATTCAAATTTCAGCCCATCAAACATTCCGTATGGCCCATGCCTATATTTTTATTTGTGTTGTGTTGTAATGCCTAAAAGACTATGCTTGTCGGAATACGTAATCCATGCTTTAGATCACACTTCCTCTGAAACTGGATATTTTACTCTGATATACCCACTAATTATGATCTTTACGTTTCACATCATTTTGGAATAGGGGCATACTTCCTGCTGTAGATCTCATAGGCAAGCAAGTACTGGTCGGGGTAAGTTCATTTCCCGTTGAACTATATTTATGGTGCATGTTTTATTTCCTTTGAGTTTTACACCTATTTTCAGTTTGATAGAAGTGACTGATTCGTGTTATGCATTTTTGCTGATCATTACCCAGATGTCTGCAAATAATTGTTAGCATAATTATGTTTTTTTCCCCTTTGTGCAGGTTTTCTATTTCATTGGCTTCGGACTCTTCTGCCTTGAGTCGGTCCTCAGCATCTGGGTTATTCAGGTCCCAGTTCAACTAGACTTGATCTTTCTTAATTTTTCGTTTGGCACACACAAGCAAGATTAGCATTTTGCTGACTGTGTTTTGCCATTATGCAGCAAGTATATATGTACTTCCGAGGCAGCGGCAAAGCTGCACAGATGAAGCGTGAGGCTGCTAGGGGAGCCATGAGAGCGGCAATTTGATATCGCTTGTCAAAAACCTAATAATGAGCAACATATTGTGGATAGAAGTTACCATTCCGGGTGCTACTGACACTGAGTGGTGAAGATAGAAAAACTGGTTGATTATATGTAAATGACTTTTTCACATCTATTTAATTGCAATTGCATTGCTCTTATGAAACAAGCTTTTTGAGTCTAGACAAAAAGTTACAGCTGAAGTCCCCAACCTTTCACACTCATGAGAATGTTTGGTACAAAAAATTGAACAGTTGCACTGGACAACTTTTATCAAGCGCGCCTCTTTTATAATATCTAAGTTCAATTACCGGAGTCTTGTTTTCAATGAATTTGGAGACTTTACAAGAACCTATAGTTCATTCTTAGATCTTAAAAAGAGTGAAAACAATGTATAAAACAAATAAGAAGTCTCTGTTTGAGTTCCATTAAATTCATTTTTTTTCGAACTTATTTTTAATCACATTTACACTTAAACTTTTTTTTTTCGTCTTTCTAATTACATATTTTCAAAGAGAAAAAAAATCACTATTACAAAATCTATTCTTCCGAAAAAAAAAAAAAGGCTCGAACTAATTCCTTTATCTAGCTTGTTTAGCTATTGCTTGGCACAAATTATTTGAAAATCATTTCTTCTCAAATTTACTTTCAACCATTTTCTCTCAATAATTAATTTTACATGTGGACTCATAATTTTTCTTTACTTTTTAATTACACATTTTCAATAAAATCATTTTTAGACCTCAAATAATCCCTCCCAACCAAACTTAATAGCAATTGCATCACTTTCCCATAATGTGATTCCCATAATGTGATTATAGGTGCTCAACCTTCAAAAGTGTGGTTATGAATCCCAAACCTATTTAAATCTATGAATCAAGGTCCTAACCTACCGAAATTGTCAATATAAATGATAAAATTGTGTGACTCGTACACTTAAAGTTGGAGGGGGTTAAACCACTTGACATTTTTCTCCAATTTAACTAAAAACTACGGGCGATTTCACTACTTTTTGGCACATAACGCAAGTTGCTTAAAAAGACGCTTTGATCAACGCTTAAACTTAGGACCTGTTTGACCTAACTTCTACTTCTACTTTTTGTAGAAGAATTTTCTGAAGAAGTCATCTCGAACAATCATCTTTCATAAGTTCTTTCCAACTGAACAAAATACTTTCAAAAAATTTGGAAACATGTTCAAAAGTAGTTTGTTAATCTTAGAATCAAACTAGCCCTAAACGTCCTACATATACGTCTTTCTTAATTTATTCTTAATCACTACCGTTCTGGGACATAACGAAAAAATGATAAATAGGCGTAGCAGCATTGAAAATTACATGGTGCCATATTATTAGTACTTAACACCCTCAACATAGCTGCTGCTCAATAAAGGTCACATATAGCTAATCAAGCAACAAAATTACAGTGGCATCACATAATAATTTTATAATATATATATCATTTCAACAATAAGCAGTGCATTTCTTCTTGCAATCAATGGTGCACCCACCGCCGCCACCACCGCCGCCGTATCCCTTGCCGGATCGGTGGTATGAGCTGAAACACTTAGCTGGACATGTCAGTTTCTTCTTGTAACATGGGCCCTTTTCTTTGCACACTACAGAGGACCTTATGATGCCACCTTTAGAGTACCCACCATTCGGACCCCCATATCCGGCTCCATAGCCGCCACCAATTCCATTTCCCCACCTACTTCCAAACCCGGGTATATCGAACCCCCCTCCGGGTCCGAAGAATTCACCCATCCCACCATCTTTTCCACTACCTTTCTTGTTACTGTTGGATTTTGGTTTGGATGATCCAGGGCCAGTGGGTTCGGGTTGGGTTGCAAAGGAAAGAGTAGCAGAGATGAGCAAGAAAGCTAAAAGGAAAGTGATTATACATTTCATGTCGAAAGAGAATCAGGTAAGTAAGAAGAAATATTTAAGTAGAGATAATGGGAAAAAGGAGTTGTAAAAGGCCTTTAAGAGATGCAGAGAGAGAAGGAAAGTGGATGGCAGTTGAGGGGCTCGCAATGCATTCATTGCGCATATACAAAGTCTTCAATGGACATTTGATACAGTCGACTCGACTCGACTCGATATTTAACTAAAAAAGCCTTAACGTAAAAATATTGTTCAACAATATCTAATTAAATGTAAAGCTCTCTCTATTTTAGATAGTCAATTCTTAAAATTAAGCCCCAATAAATTCTCAGTGTATGTTTTATTGACTTTATTTTTTATGAAAAATGTTATTTTTCTATCCAAATTCCTATTGTGATGTTTGATGAACATTTTTTTACATAAAAAATATTTTTCAATTTTTGGTCATTTGACCATATTTTTCTCAAAAACAAAAAAAATCATTTTCTTCGAGGATGAGTGATTATTTTTCAGGTAATTCACTCTCCATTTCTCCCTCTCTCTCGTTTATCCACTATTTCTTATCTACCCATCAATAAAAAATGGATAAATATAATATTTTTTAGTTTGAAAACAAAATCAATCAACACATTTAATTAATAATTTTAATACAAATAAATTCTATACAATTGAATTGCCTGCAATTTATTTTCTTTTGATGCAAATTCTATGCTCGCAATCAAATTCTCAGTGTATGTTTTATTGACTTTATTTTTTATGAAAAATGTTATTTTTCTATCCAAATTCCTATTGTGATGTTTGATGAACATTTTTTTACATAAAAAATATTTTTCAATTTTTGGTCATTTGACCATATTTTTCTCAAAAACAAAAAAAATCATTTTCTTCGAGGATGAGTGATTATTTTTCAGGTAATTCACTCTCCATTTCTCCCTCTCTCTCGTTTATCCACTATTTCTTATCTACCCATCAATAAAAAATGGATAAATATAATATTTTTTAGTTTGAAAACAAAATCAATCAACACATTTAATTAATAATTTTAATACAAATAAATTCTATACAATTGAATTGCCTGCAATTTATTTTCTTTTGATGCAAATTCTATGCTCGCAATCAAATTCTCAGTGTATGTTTTATTGACTTTATTTTTTATGAAAAATGTTATTTTTCTATCCAAATTCCTATTGTGATGTTTGATGAACATTTTTTTACATAAAAAATATTTTTCAATTTTTGGTCATTTGACCATATTTTTCTCAAAAACAAAAAAAATCATTTTCTTCGAGGATGAGTGATTATTTTTCAGGTAATTCACTCTCCATTTCTCCCTCTCTCTCGTTTATCCACTATTTCTTATCTACCCATCAATAAAAAATGGATAAATATAATATTTTTTAGTTTGAAAACAAAATCAATCAACACATTTAATTAATAATTTTAATACAAATAAATTCTATAAAATTGAATTGCCTGCAATTTATTTTCTTTTGATGCAAATTCTATGCTCGCAATTAAACACACTTTTAAAGTCGTACCAATCGATTGCGGATACATACCATTGAGAAATATAAAATTATTTATATGTTGAATTTAACATACTAAGTAAATTAATTGGTAAATAATTTTATCCCCTTGTAGGCTAATGGGACCACAAGCAGATCTTTTTATCTTAGGGTATAAAAAGTGATAGACCACTCTATATTTTATGATAATGCACACATTGGTGTTAGCGTATTAAATTAGATCGTATTGAATAAGGTACGTGTCATGGCGTATTAAAGAGACCTTTAGTGGAATTTCGAGTATTATATTTATCTACATAGTTGTTAAATTATCAGGTGAAACGCGTGTTGGTGATTGTGGAGGAAGCAACCATCCACTTAATTTGGAGGACAACTTGCAATTATTCCAATCGAACCACCATCTCCAACTCGAATTGATTAATAGAAATACTATACCTTCGTCAAAGTCGTCAAAGTAGTGAAATTTCCCTTTTAGAATAAAGCGAGAATATTCATCGTTTTGGTTCGGTAGAAATTAAAATCTAAATTTTAATTTTAATTACATTCAATAATTAATTTAAATTATATATTTAATGTGGTTCACAATTTTTCAATCACGTATTTTATAAAAATAATTAATTTTATTCCCGAGGCATCATAGTTTTTTGTTTTTAATTGAAAAATTTACACTTTTCACCCTTAATCTTTGAAAAGTGTGATAAATCTACCATCAACTTTATTTTAGCATAATCCACTTCCAAACTTTCAATTATGTTTTTTTCCCCATTTTGATCATTAAATGATGGATATGCTCTTCTCTATAAGTAAACTAAAATAAAAGAAAGCAGTAAAGAGATAAACATTTCATCTTTCAAGCCAACCCACTCAATCCAACCCTACTTGTGGTCAAATACTCCATCATTCAACGTACCAAATATTCCTTTGTAGTTTTCTCTCTCTCCGTTTTTTTTTAAATTTAATTTCTATTAATTCAAGTATTTTCAATACAATATTAACTTGACAATTTAATTTAATTTTTATCATCTATATTACTAATATTTATATTTATCTTCTGTTCTTAAAGTTTCACTTAAAAAAGAAAAAGAACATTGAAAAAATATAATGCACGAATTCTTGAAATTTTGTTGAATTGTAAAATAGCATAAAGTTATAACCTGAACTTAAAATAAACTAGAAATTCCTATTAACATACAAAATAATAATAATAATAATAATAATAATAATGATAATAATAATCTGCCTTCATATAAAAGATGGAATCTCTGATTTACTGTTCCTTTTCATACCTTCCAATTAACATTTTATAACCTGAACTTAAAATAAACTAGAAATTCCTATTAACATACAAAATAATAATAATAATAATAATAATCATAAACATTTTACTTGGTTTTTCTGAAAAAAAAAATCATTGAATTATTTATTAAAATGATGACAACTAATCACTTCTATTTGTCCATTTAGTAACGCTGGAAAAAATTTAAATGAAGTTTTTACTATTTTTTTGAACACAATATGAATTTATTAAAATTTACTTTCTATAATTTCAAGTTTTAGTTTAAAGAAAATGAAGATGATAAATTTTCTAAGCTTCACAGTAAAAGTACCAACTTTTAAATATTTTTTTTTAACATCATAAGCTTCTAAATATTTAAACAATAATAATGTGTGAGATTGTCCTATGGATACATAATTGTATTCATATGTGTGTCCATTTCCTATTGGCCGCGCCCCCTAATAAGGGGCGCTGGGTGTCCATAGTCCATTATGGACACCCCTATGGATATAATTATGTACTCATAACATTTTCCTAATGTGTAAAGCGTTGTATAACAGATGTAATTTATTATTTTCAATTAAGGATATTTTGGCCTACATGCTAGAGCTATTTATAATGACGAATTTGTAAATATTTCTATTTTTTCTTGCAAAATACTTTTTTTTTTGTTAACAATAAACAAAATACAATATGGTAACTGTACCTCCGCCTAATATGGTATGTAAATTGTAAATTCATCCAAAATACAAGGTGTACTTTGTAAATAAAATATTGAATCAGTCATTAGAACCATATTCAGTAAGAAATCTTCATAACATTCATTACAATCATATTTCATCGGATGAAAATATATAGAAACTCATCTAGACTGGCTGTGCCAAATTAACCCGGTTATCTCTCACGACTTTTTCGTCGTCATCATCAAAAATCCCAAAAAGGCAAACACCCTAATGCTACTGAACCTCATCTGGAACAAGAGAAGCAGAATTGGCTGATGGTGCTGATCTAAGAATACGGTAAGCTATGGGTGGGAAATTCTTACAAAGACATACTGATGGAACAGTAAGATAATGATTTCCCTAACTACGCAGAAATGCTAGGTATATCATCAGCAGAAGTGGATTCACGAGGCAGTCTGGATTCAACAGCAGGTGGGGCTGATGGTTTCTCAACGGTGTGAGGATTTGATGGTCTCTTTGAATGTACTTGATTAACTTTCTCTGACGGAAGATCAAACTGCAAATGAAACAAGATGTAATATGGCAATATTCGTAAAATACATCCCTTAAATTAGCCTTTTTTGCTTTCACTTGTGCAATGAAGCAATTCCCACAATCTCCACAGTGCTGAGGCAGGATATTATAGTTTATTGATTCGAAAAATGGCCATTATATGTTAAACAACAGCGTTTCAATAATAAAAATTCACAAGGTAATCATACAACCCAAACTCTCAACTGAAAATGGTGTCAAAGCATTTCAATGCAACTTCTGAGATGTCAAGTGGAGTCCATAATTTGGAAAAACTCAGAAATTTCCAAGAAGAATTTTTCCTTTAAGCAATATCAAAATAAGGGCATTCAAACAACCATCAAACTCGAGTATACCACAATACCAGAGATGACGAGATACAAAATGCAGATTGCAAATTCCAAAGAAGTACTCGCAGAAGTTATTCTCTCACTAGTTACAAGGAAAATCAAGCACAAAATGCAAATATATAGACATTCTACTACTAAGTCAATAGAAGAACCCCTGGTTTCTTTCTTTCTTTCTTTTTTTTTTTTTTTACATTCTATTCCACGTGTTACTTGTTCAACAAGACAACAACAACAACAACATACTAAGCCTCATTGCAATACTTGGAATTGGCTACATGAATTGTATCTCGCCATTATGTTCAGTCTATCACCACATTTATTGAAAGATTCAATGCAATTAAATCCTTTGTAACTAGACACATGTTAATTCTGATCTAATTTTCATTTCCACTTAGTCCATCTTCGACATTTTATCTTTAACAACCCAACATTTAGTACCATAAAACACAGAGGGTCTCATAAGCTTTCTTTTGAACTAGCCTTTTAACAGTTTTCATCTCCAGTAAGAATTGTAGCATGAAAATTAGAAAATAAAACCCAAAGCTCAACAGAAAGACATGAACTGACCTTGTAACCACAGCCAGCTACACAAGCACGGAAGCACTCCTGTAAGAGAAATGAGCAAAATTGATACAAGAAATCATATATTCTAATAAAACAGTAGAAGTATGCATTGCTTGTATATCATGCATGGCACTAGAATACCAAACAGATAATGCCCACCACCACAGAACAAATTTGTTCCAATGATAAAAGTGATACTATCACCTGACTGACCCTAATGTCAGCCACAATTTTACATTTTACTTCAACACAAATAAAGTTGAGCATACCTTTTGTGCTTGACACTCTTCATGTCTCTAACTACTTTTAACCTGTCATTATTGGGGATGAACAACTCTTAAAACACTATTATTTAGAGTGTGTTTGGGAGGGCTTTTCCAAAGCCTAAAAGCACTTCCTGGACATCAAAAGCTCTTTTGTTTAAAATATTGACTGTTTGGCTAAAGTCAAAAAGTACTTTTTGACCAAATAGCTTAAAAAATCTGTATTGGAGAAAGCTCCTCTCAAAAAACTCATAATGAGCTTTTACGGGAAGCTGTAATTTACATTTAATAAAGCCATTTAATGAAGCTTTGAAATTAACAAAATACACATTAAGTCATCAAAAAACTTTATAACTTCTAACCCAATTAAATAGATATAAAGTTTATACAAAAACACTTTTATAGTTATGTCGCCAAACAATCAATTTAATAATTACAGCACTTTTTGTATTCATAACCAAACAATCAACAACCTTTTAATATATGCTTTACTATCAAAAGTTCGACTGCTAAAAGCTCTACTCACAATAGTTGTGTCAAATGAACCCTTAGTCTATATGGATAACAGGATAAGTTACACTGAGCCCTTAAGGCCAATATAATAAAATCAAATGGAAGATAGCCGTCCCTCCATTAGACCTAATTGAATTTTGACGACTTTTTGACTGCCAAAATTTTCCACTCCCAGCCCTGTTCAAGGTAAAAAATTGACTTTTTATTGATACAAAAAGATGTCTTAAGAAATATTATATTAGTCGATGGTATAAGGCTAACTGAGTATTTATACAATTGGAGGGGTTTAATAAAAATGGAACAAGACCGAAAACCCAGACAAGCCGATTTAGAATGATGGTGGTTGGTTCACATTTCACACAAGTACACCAAGAACCTATCCAAAGCATACCCAATCCATTTCATTTGTGGCCACGACAAATGACTAAAATCAATATATGATTCCACTTAAAATTTGAAATACTCGAGTGCTACTTTCAGACATCATTGATTTTTTTAAAGAGTGGATGTAACAAAACTTATGGATTTAGTGGAAAACTGAAATCCACATACCACTTCAAATATCTAATAGACATTTGCATTTAAGATAGAAGCATATAATCAATAAATTGTTAGCAACCATCTGTTCACATAAATATGAGCAAGCAAGTACAACATGAAAGAATTATAGACTAAAAGAAAGGAAAAAGAAACCTCCGAGTAGCTGGCAGCACCAGGAGAACGGTCGATATAAGCACTCCATTGTTGGTTCTTTAGAACTGGATCTTTATAGCATATCTCATCACACTCTCCTAAACCTGAATACCAAATATTAAATGTACATTTGATCAATTTCTTGGACTCTGATAAATGAATTTTTAAGTCCAGTAGTGACTACTGACAGAACAAGAACATTGGATATAGAAAATTAATACTTACAGTCCTCCCACGTGTCACCATCAGAGTCACACCCCTTTTTGCAGAATACTCTCCCTAGGAAAACCAAGGGAATGATTAGACAGATCTGACGAATTAAGAGCATGTGCATTTGGGAAAAAAAAATGCATACGAATCATGAAAACAGAAAAGAAATAGCCATAAGCCATTGAAATAGGACCAGATGACATACTATATCGGGCAAACAGTTTGTGTCTGGAATGTGGATAAGATATGCACCCAAAATTTTCTTGTTGATTATCGTATCTTGATCACAGAATTGCAAACATGTTTCCTTCTACTATTTTAAGAGAAACTCAAATAGAGACTTCTTTCCTTATATACAATTCTTGCTTATGTAATTCAACTCAAACATCACGCGACCTAATAATCAAAATTCACATGCTGTTCACACGGCCATTTATAGGATGGTAACAAAATTCAATATTACGTTGACAGAGAACCATAATATTTACTCAATCTAAGTACACAATTATAACATTCAGGAGATGCTTAGTGATATTTTGACATAAATAGAGCAAGACACTGTACCCTTCTCACAGTAGGGACAAACATTAGATTTATCTTTGATTGATTCCCTATCCATACATCTAAGTCATATCAACAACTACATCCAGGGAAAGAAATTATAAGACAAGCTCACAGAGGATAACATTTGTTTGAAATGATCACGTGCCAGTTGTATATGATTTTCTTAAAAACTCTTCACTCGCTCAGCCTCGTCTAATTTCTTCACAAAAACAAAAACGCCTTACCAAAAATTGGAGCAACCACTTCTATTTTCTCTCTGAAACGCCCAGATTCAACAATTCACAACGTATTAACTAGACTTTCTATACAACCTCCATGTAATTTGTAGCGCGTGTAAATCTAAACAAATAGCTCGTCATTAATGCAAATGATTAGACTCAAACTTCATGCATATGAAACACATAATTAATCGATTCATATAAACATAAATACGTAAGCCACGAATAACAATAACGTAAGGTAATTAGGATAAAGGGCGAAAAGAAAATTACAGGGAATTTGAACGAGAGCAGCGTATTTGTTAGTGCATTGATTGTTACAGGGCGGTGTCCATTGCTTCGGAATCATTTCGTTTCCTCTTCCTTTCGATTTCTGTCGGAATTCTTTTACATTTCTGTGTGTGGAAAATTGCAAAATGCCCAAAAATGAAGTTCTTGGGGACAGACAGGGGAGAGATTCATGGGGCAAGGGTAGCTTTGTCATTACAGGCGTGCCTAGTAATGCCCGGGCCCATTTTGGTGGGCCCTTGGATTGATAATGGGGATTGGGCCTGCATAGAGGTGTCAAGTTTTTGGGCGCACATGGCTAGCCCATCGTGCTAAAACCTCCTATGGTCCTGAGGGAAAATGCAAAAAAAATAAAAATAAAGTAAAATTGAAATTTATAAGGGGAATTAGGGGTGAACATTTTTATTCGAGAGGACTAAGAGCACTCAAGTCGAGATAAGTCGACGAGCAATAAGTAAACAACTTGTTTGCAAATGTTTCCTGATAAATCTGCTTTTAGTTTCTACGTTGCGCTCTTGTATACTTCATAACATCCAAATAGTCTTCTAAGGGAATGCTTGGGAGTTATTTTATTTTTTTTCACCAATTTTGAGTGGCATCATGAAGGGTTACCAAAATCATGCTCGATAGAACTTTTTTATTTTTATTTTTATTTATTTATTTATTTTTTTAACAAGAAGTCGCGTTTTCAGTATTCCGCTTGCCTGCAAACGATTGCAGTGGAAAAAACTGCCAACTGAAATTCACTCTGCCTCTCTTTCAATGAAACTCTGCCACAGCCTCATCACCTTTAGTTTATCTCCGCCGCATCGTAGTCTTTCTCGCCATCCCAAATCCCTCTCTTCCGAGTTACCATCTCACCGGGTCAACCTCGCCGAATCACTCCAATCCGAAACCCTCAAAATCCTCGAATGGCCCTCCTTGTGTACCCAGCTCGCCGCATTTACCTCAACCTCCATGGGCCTCGCCGCGGCCCAAAAAGCGCGAATTCCTCTGGGGAAATGCTCAGACGAGAGCAGGCTCCTCCTCGCTCAGACCTCTGCCGCTGTAGATATCTCTCAGCAGTTGGATTTCTCGGGAATCGAGGATGTTTCGGCTATCGTTGATACCTCGGTCGCTGGTGAAATGCTGTCGATTCGCGAGCTTTGCTCGGTGCAACGGACGCTAAGAGCAGTCAGAGCTTTGCTTGAACAGTTGGAGGATATTTCAGCGCAGAATGATTTATCCAAAAGGTATTACTTCATATACTTCTTTTATCTCTTCATGCAGCATCATATGGAAATAAAAAGTAATCGTTACTTATTTTTAAGCTTAGCCATACATACATTCTCTAATTGGTCTTGGAATTTGAATTCAACTATATAAATTCAAATCTCATTAGAGTTGTTTTGATATGCATACAAACATGAAAATCTATTAAAGCTACCTGCTAAAATTCAGTGAAATGATTGTGATTTGATATATGAAAAAAGATAAAGGAAGAAAGAACAGCTAATGTGGTGCACATCAAGGACTGTTCAATTTGGATATACATGGAAATCAGTATTCATGATTTTAAAATACATATATCTACAAGTTTCTGAAAAGAGTTTTGATTTGCAAAAAAGGCTTCTCCCATGACCAGTAAAAATTGTTTCTTAGATCCGACGCTTTAATTCTTGACTGAGCTTGGAATCTATAGTGTAAGTCAAAAGAACCATACTTATTTTTATGCAGTTAGCTCAATTGTGGAAGAAAGTTGAATTTAGTGTATATAATGTATAAAGGGAGATAAATAATTTTCCATTTGAGGCATCCTTTTGATGTATATCATTCTTACCCTAGAAGAGAATACAAGAGTGTATTTACACGATATACAGAATGTTACAGATATAAAGGCAGGTGCTAGGCAAATGCCAAATGGAATATTCTTAGCCACTATTTTTAATTTCTACAATATTCTCAATAGGAGAGCATACATCATATGAAACTGATGGATTCCTTTGAACAAATTGATAAATAAAAAAAAAAAAAAAAAGATGGTGTACACATTCTAGTTTCCCTTATAGTTCACTTACCCGACATAGAAGCTGCTGCATGAATCCACAAATTTAATGAGCAAAAAGCAGCTTCATTGGGTTATGTGTATGTTTTCCATTCAAACAGGTGCTCTCCCCTGCTTAAAATTCTTCAGAATTGCAATTTTTTGACGGAATTGGAGCGAAAGATAGGATTCTGTATAGATTGTAACTTTTCAGTGATCCTTGACAGAGCCAGTGAGGAATTGGAAATCATTAGGTTAGAAAGAAAAGGGAACATGGAAAATCTCGAATCAATGCTGAAGCAGGTTTCTGCTCGAATTTTTCAGGCTGGTGGAATTGGCCGACCGCTAGTAACCAAGCGTAGATCAAGGATGTGTGTTGCTATTAGAGCTAACCATAGATCTTTGTTGCCTGGTGGAGTAGTTCTAGATACTAGCAGCTCTGGGGCAACTTACTTTATGGAACCTAGAGAAGCAATTGAGTTGAACAATCAGGAAGTGAGGCTTATGAATTCCGAAAGGATAGAGGAGCAAGCTATATTGAGTTTACTTACTGCTGAAACTGCCCAGTCTGAGAGACAAATTAAGTATTTGTTGGATAGAGTATTGGAAGTAGATCTTGCTTTTGCTAGAGCTGCTCATGCTCGGTGGATGAATGGGGTATGTCCGAATTTTATTGCAGAGGGTTATGAGAATTTAGAAAATAATGCATTATCTGTAGACATTGATGGAATAAAACATCCTTTGCTGCTAGAGTCTTCGCTGAGAAAATTTTCTGATCTTAACAAATCCAGTAGTTCACTGTCTTCGGATCAGGAAAGTGGCATCACAAACTCTAGAATAGTTTCTGGTGCATTTAGTTTTCCAGTGCCTGTTGACATCAAAATTGGACATGGAATAAAAGTGGTTGTGATTTCCGGACCTAATACAGGAGGCAAAACTGCTTCAATGAAAACTCTTGGATTGGCATCATTAATGTCGAAAGCCGGCATGTATCTTCCTGCTGAAAACAATCCACGATTCCCATGGTTTGATTTTGTTCTTGCAGATATAGGTGATCATCAGGTAATCGATGCTCTCTCTCTATTTGTTAGTTTAATTAACTTTTAGTTTCTTTTTCCTTGTGACAAAATAAATTATTTTGTTGATGTCAAACTTATAATCAATTGAAGTCTTTAGAACAAAGTCTCTCAACCTTCAGTGGGCATATATCAAGGATTAATAAAATCTTGGATGTGGCTTCTGCGAAATCTCTCGTCCTTCTCGATGAAATTGGAAGTGGGACTGATCCTTCAGAAGGCGTGGCTCTTTCAGCCAGCATATTGCAATATCTCAAGGATAGAGTTAAGTTAGCTGTTGTAACAACCCACTATGCAGATTTAACTTGTCTGAAAGAAAAGGATGCTCGGTTTGAGAATGCAGCCATGGAATTTTCCTTGGAGAGTCTGCAGCCTACCTATAGGATTCTCTGGGGAAGCATGGGTGAATCAAATGCCTTAAGTGTTGCTGAATCAATTGGTTTTGACAGAAAAATAATTGAACGGGCAAAATCTTGGGTGAAGAAGTTAACACCCGAAAAGATGCAGAAGTTTAATAGTATGCTATATCAATCACTAGTGGAAGAGAGAAACAGATTAGAAACTCAAGAAAAAGGAGCTGCGTCCCTTCATTCGGACGTAATGAAAATTTATCATGAGGTATGCTCATAAACTTCAATCAAAGATTAAATTTTCATTTTTTGTTTTCTGATAAAGTATAGTTCTACATACCGATAAATTCTACTAGCGCCCAAAGCAGTTGGGCCAAATGTGCTGTTTCATTCTGAGTTCACTAGTTTTATCTGCTGCATATACTTGACAATACAAGATGCTCATTAGTTAAATTTATTTTCATTTTCAATCAGCCTGTTAAGTTGTCGTGCTCTTCTTAAGAATTCTGCCTGCATTTATTATAGCCAAGAATCTATTTATTGATCTCACCATTTTCCTCCTCCTCTTCACATTCTTTCCATCTTTAATCCCTCTATGAAAGATCTGCAATGAGGCAGAAGATCTTGATGGACGTGAAGCAGCTCTCAAGGCAAAGGAAACCCAGCAGATTCAACAGGAACTGGAAGTTGTGAAAACTGAGATTGATGCTATAGTCGAAGAATTTGGGAACCAACTAAGAACTACAAGTCGAGATCAATTCAACTCTCTTTTGAAGGAATCAGAGTCTACCATTACGTCCATTGTTGAAGCTCTTCGGCCTAGCAATGATGTTGAAGTTGAAGGCAGTTTTCATACACCACAGCTTGGAGAGCAGGTTCTTGTAAAGGGTTTAGGAAGTAAATTGGCTACTGTAGTTGAAACACCAGCAGATGACAATACAGTCCTTGTCCAGTATGGAAAAATCAGAGTCCGCGCGAACACAAGCAGTATAAAAGCTTCTGCTGATGGTAAAGATGCAATGTCTTTGGTCCCACTCTCAAGAAGGAAGGCAAGTGAGCTCCCTAGAATTTAGTTAGCCATTTATCATTCAATGCTAAAAAATTAACAATATTAGACTATCTCAAGGAAATTGGGTTAATATGTAGAGTCTATTAAATCTCAGGGGGATATGGTACATATGTTTAATAAATCCGGGACTAACCTACAAGTTTCTGAAAACATGAGTAATATGCATTTCCCTTATTGACTTACAACTGCATAGAAACCAATGATGGTTATTTTATGTTTGCTATTGTAGGGTCGCCGAACTAAGAATCTGAAGAATTTAAGGAGTCTTTCAGAAACTAGAAAAGATGAGGAGGTTCCTTTTGGCCCGGCTGTGCAGACATCGAAGAACACGGTTGACTTACGAGGTATGCGAGTCGAGGAAGCTACTCACCATGTCAACATGGCTATCAATGCAAGAGGGTCTAATTCAGTTCTCTTTATTATACATGGAATGGGCACTGGTGTTTTGAAGGAGTGTGTAATTCAATTACTAAGAGACCATCCTCGCATTGCCAAATTTGAACAGGAAAGTCCAATGAATTATGGTTGTACTATTGCTTATATCAAGTGAATGTGCTTCTGTATCCTGTTGTAAGTTGTAACACGAACCACAATTTTGTTTTTGTTCAGATAACTTGCACAATTGTGTAGCATCTTTCTTTTGTATAATCTATAAAGTCAATATTTGTTAATTTTTTGTAAAAATTATTACCGTTTGATTTTATGTATATTTCTAATTTTCTGTGGCCAATTCCAACCTTCGCAACAAGGCGTTGTTCTTGATGAATTTTGGATGAACGGCCGAATCTGAGCAGATTATGATAGCTTGGCCACTTTATTAAGATACTTCATTGTGTAATTTAAGTTGTCTTCAAATAATAAAAATCTTAGCTCAATAGGAATTGTTCTTCAACATGGCTAGACAGTTGTCGAGGGCTTGGATGTGTCTCCATCTGATGTGGAATGGAGACGAGGCTGCCATGGACCAGCACGACCTGAGGCGATAGGTACAGCTTAGACAATCAACATGTCTGAAATGCTGTCGCCTCACTGTGGTGGACAACCTGCCCTATCATGACATCTTTTGACATCTGCATGCTGGTCATGTATGAATATCTTTTCTCCCTACGACCAATTCATTGCAACAGTAATGCAGCTTAATTCTATCCCACAAAAAATAGAAGAAAAAGGAAAAAGAAAAAAAAAATTGAATCTGCATCAAAGGGAAATTGGAAAGATAATAGGGATTGGTTTTCATTTTGTCAGCAGCATGAGAGAAACCAAATCTAGCCATGCTTATTTCTTGAAAGAGCAAAAACGATTACTATTGCAGACTCTGGTAGATTATGACAATTTCACTCTTGCAGAACTTCTTCTCCCCGTTATCTTGATTTAAATAAACATAAACAATTTTATTTTGGGCAGTAACCTAAAATTTCAGATTTCTGCTTCAAAATGTAAGCCGTTTTTGAGAAATCCATTAGTAAACCACCGCAAGAACTCTCTCCCTCTTTCAGGGAGCTCCGGCTTAAAAATTACACGCAAAGAAATTGCAGAAATATTCCGTTCATGGAGGTCAGATTCAACATTTTACAACTCTCGAAATGGAAACTTCTTGGCTTTGACTCCTGAAAATCGAAATCCAGTGCATGCAAGGTAATGGATTACATTATTCTACAAGATTTCTAAAAAAATTACTTGTGAATGTTTGAGGTTTTAATGATTGGGTGATCATTAGGTCTATTGTGGTTATGGATGATATTCTCCGGGTTGTTGGATAATACTTGTGATCTCCAAAGATATTACTGCCTTTTGAGACAGGCAACGGAAGCCATGATATTCTCAAGGCTTATAAAGTGTTAAAATAAGAGATCGAGCACCATATCCTCCTGATCAATTTATCAAAGAACTTGAAGGGAAATTTGCTTTTATTTTTTTTGATTCAAAAGCTTCAGTCTTCCTCCTAGCCAGGGCGAGTTGACACTTTCACCATTGAGCCACCTCGTCTAAACTTCAACAACACACTACTGATAATATTCATCTTCTAACAATTTTCATAAGTTAATGTTATTTGTCCCCATTGGGGCTATAATTCCACTTATCATATTAATGTCACATTAGCGCCGGGGTTGTAACCCCACTGAGATTAAACAACATTACTCTTTTCATAAATAAATGACAGCAATATTTGAACACGACATTTACTACTATGATCAACACCATCTCATCACACACTTTTTTGTTGTTCTCTATGGTGCTGTTCAGTCATTCCGAGAAAACTTGCACATATTTTCTTGTCGTGCAAGTTTGTAACTTTCGTTTATTGTAAACTTTGGCAGGATCGTGATGGTAGTATGCAATTCCACTGGGGAACTGCTGCGAATGGCTCCTTAGTTTGCTCTGATGATCCCAATCTCATCTCAGCCGCTTGTGGAAAATGCTAGACGCCCTTCCCTCCAGGTTAGGCCCTTTGTACTACTATGTAAAAAGTTAGCGGTGTCAAAGTGTACTCGACTGTCCAAACCCAAGGGACAAACGTATCTACGTAGTTAAATTTAAATTTATTAAGATAAAGTCGCCAAACATGTGGCCATTATGGACACTATTATGGATAATGCTACGTGTACATAGCATTATCCTAAATTAAAATTCGGAGGCCACTTTTCTCAACTTTCTAGCATTGTTTATTACAGTCAAATAAAATAAAAAAATTAGACTTTTATACCATTTCTAAGGATAAATGTTTACTTTTTCATCATCTTTGACTGAATGCATTGTTCTAAAGTCTAAACTTTTGACAGAATTTGATGGACCGGCCTTGCTTTTTTCAGCAGAAGTGGCAACTGGAACTTTATGTCGTTGATCAAGAAAATTCTGCCTTAAAAACAGTATTATAATACATTAAGATTTATGAACAGTGAAATCATGAAATTCCGGTTGCTGCCTTGTTCTGTCTTGAGAAGTCGATTTTACAGAAGAAACGGAAAACATGAAAGAAAGAGGACCACAGCCATAGGCATGTCGAAAACTCAATTAGAATGATCTTATTCTCAGTTTCAACTAGTTTAGGGAACTGAAGAATCAGGGCATGTTGTGGATTAGACTGAACTCGACTTCGTGTCTCTTTTTATTCATTATGTCGATACTGTTCATTACAACGTACCTACCTCTCTCTTATCTCTAACATAGCCTGGGAATTTTTCTTTGGTGACCGTGGCTGCTTATGCACCGAGAAAGGCATTCCAATAGGTTAATTTCCAGCGTCTTGAAATGAGCTAGCTGCATTTGCAGTTCCAATCTCTCTCTTCTCAGGTTCTTGTTCTCCTCCATTAGCAATCGAGCATTTCCCTCGAAGGTTGGTGATTTGTGTTCTTCAGAGGCTTTAAGATAAGCAGGAAAGGCGCTTGGCTCACATTTCTTTCGAGTGATCTCATGAAGCAGATGCCTATACCCTCTCCGGAACTTATCGTGCTGAAATTCCCATCGTTTGGATGCTGTTTTCTTGAATCCCTAGTTTAGACTTAACCTCTTGTTAAAGATATAAAAATTATTTTCATGTACATATATTATATAATAGCTCGGGCACAGAGGTCTGAGTTGTTATAAGTTATACAAGTATATTATTTGTTTCATTATCTTTAACACCTCGGACGTGCATAGCAGATGGGATATGTGCACGCTCTAGATCTTTCCTCGGCCGCCCTTAGACGGTCATAGGAGAAAAAGACTCATTCTTCTGGCCAACTTACGCATGCACATATACATACATTAAGAAGGATCGAGATTGAGGAGAGCAAGACTTACATAGGTATTTAGCTGTCGAACGAAGCTCGAAAAGTTATTATGCTTGAAGTATCTAGGCAACATAACCTCAGAAAACTCAGCAGGATTCCATACAACAAAACCATTGCCCTCATAATTCCATGAAACTATCCTTTGCCCATTTGCTATAGCTTCTTCTTCTTCTTCTTCCTCCAAAATATCATAAGTTTTGGACAGAAATGGAGGTGGGCACTTAGTCCTAGGAGACAGCCCAATTTTCAGGCTCGTCCCCTTTTCAAGCAGTGCGCCTGTTGGAGGAGCCATGTTTGATTAATTTGTATAGAGCACCCCTCAAGAGAAAAAAAGCCAAGCTCCATTTCCTTTTGTTATATACTATATTTTCTTGGAAACTACTAGCACATGTCAAAGGTGGCTTATATCTTTCTTTCTTTTGTCCACCTTTTAAGAGGTCATTCTGGTGCATGTTCTACCTTTTGTCTTGGACCAAAATATCATAAAAGGAGAATGTTCCAATGGTGTATATTTTCTAAAGCTTTCAAAGTCATGTTTGTTACGAAATATTGAATGATTATTACGATATTTTTGTTTTCATATTGTTCGGTGCTCTCTAATTTACCATGCCATTAAGAGTAAATTGAGGATCAATATTATGAGTCGATTAGGTGAAAAAGTGAAATTTTTGTAATTGTCGCATAAACATTAAGGACTTCTTTGTTGCCTAATATAAGATAAGACGATCTACAATAATTAAATAAAATTTATTTTATTTTCTTTTTCACTTCTATAAGTCTATCCTATCAAATATGTTATTACGACTAAATAAAAAAAATTGTCTTTGTCCCTTGGGACACTCCAAACATGCAAGGAAGGGCCACAGAGTTTGACTATGACAAATAATAATGATGTAAATTATTAAGGTCGTATAACGTGAAAATGGTTGTTCAAAATATTTGACAAATACTATAAAAGACTATTCTTGAGCATGCGAATATTGAATAATGTATTTTTAAACGTTTTGGAAGGTTTTCATCGCCTCCCTATCAAGACAGTGCACACAAATTCTGTGATAAGGACAGAAGATTGCCCTGGAGTTGGTAGCAACCTCTATTTGACTAAAGGCTTAAATTAATCATCAATTTCTTTTACTACTGATCTATGACTACCGCTAATAATTTATAAAATTGTACAAGCTCATATAGAAGAGGGTGGCAGAAACTCCTAAAATAAAACTAGAATAGGAGAAGGCACAAAAGAAAACAACAGAATAGGAAAATCGAAATTCTATACAGAGACTTATCAGCCTCCAGCTCCTTTCTTCTCAATCTTGAGGTACTCCTTCCTACTAAATGGTACGAGTTAGGATACGTATACAAGCTTTGCGAATTACCAAATACCCTTGCGTAAACCATCTCCCCGTACATTCCTATCATCGGAGAAACTCCCATTGCTGCACTGTTAAACAATGTAGATGAAGAATCTTCCTCATATCTGGCATAACGATTGGGGAGATCTCGTGGGTTTTGATAAGGATTACGTGATGTGAGCCGCTGATTAATATTGGACAAATACGCAGGACCTTGTATACCACGGGCAAGTGGCCTAGGAGGGATAATCTTGCCCTCATGTTCGACTTCAGACAGAGATTTCCCCCCACCATAAAGAGGAATTATTGTTTTCTCAGATACTTTGGCCTTGCAAACTAGGCATTGCGGGAGCTCATCTGAAGCAAGGGATGCACTCTGGAAGTGTAACCACTTGTAAATGCAGGGCCAACAGTAGAGATGGCCACAGAGGGTAACTACTGGATCACGGGCATAGTCTAAACATATATTACAATCGAAGCCGGCTGAAATCTTTTCAGAGTCATCTTCTGCAGTGGGAATGGAACTCCATTTCTGCGGAAAGTATTGATCAAATGCCATTCTTGTGTTCTCGGAATTTGTGCTAGCTACAATTCCTTAGATTTCTGCGAAGAAAAACAAATAAATTAGTTCCAGTCCAGAAATGACCAATTAGTTTTCTGACTTCACTCAGTTCGGAAAAAAATTGAACATTTTATGTGCATCAAGTAAAATTTTGCAGGGCTTAAGGAGAGTTTTCCCCACTTGATTATGTTGAATAAATTTTTTGACAAAAACATAAAATGCCCAGTCATGAAAATATATAATTTATGGTTCTGCAAACTGTAACAAGACGTCAAATATATGTACATTCCTTGTTCAAAAGAATCTGTGCTGACAAAGATATCATGTGACATCTAATATGACATGCCATTGTTTGATTAGACACCTCTTAAGAAGCATAATATATGACCTCTGATTTCATCAATTCTTAAGAGAGGTGATACAACAATTGAAGTCAGAGAAAGTAAAATTATGAGTAGCTTGCAAGCAAACTCTAACCCTCCCATCACATCTAGGGAAAACTGCAAGACACTTAATTAATATCTTTCTGAAGATCAAATGCAGAAATTCAAGTCTATTTATCTTGTCGAATAAGCCAATAAGGTATCACACCACCATTAACCTTGTAGCTAACCATCATCTACTTTACCCTTTGAATAATCCCGATCGAAGCAAAGTTTCAGCACCACAAGGATCCAAAAGAGAGTGATATTTTGCAATAGGTATGGTTATTAATATGATAATACAAATTGCAAACAAGAAAAATGAATAAGGTATTAGCCAGTTTCAGCCAGTGGTATTAGGCAGGACCATATGGTATAATGAACAAGATTTTTAGCTTTCTTCCTATGAATAGTGTCTGGTCCACTATACCAAACTCGCTACACAAGCTAGTCCATTTTCTTGTAATTTAGCCTAGACATGATTTTTTAAAAAAGAAATCTAAGAAACAGTAGACCTTTTTCTGGAAATTTTCCTTCCACTGCCAAGATCCCAAACTAACACAAACATTCCTGGATGATGATTGATGACTCTAACCGAAGCTCTGCTTAGGCCTTAGAGCTTATGTCCTTGATTTATCAAGAATTGTATACCAACAACATGTTGAGTTCTTTATTGCGGAACTATGGATGGCAAATCAAATGATTCCAAAATGAACCCAACAAATAAAAAGCAAGAAGAAAAGGGATCCAAGAAAAAAATCGATCAAAGACATACAATGATGCTAGATGATCTATATCTTCAAACCAGTTCCTTTTTAACATTTAAAAGCATAAACTTGTAATTATTTTGTAAATTTACACATACAATGAAACATGAAGTTGAAATGCACGTACCAGAACTGTGAATCTTATGTTTTTAGGACGAATTCAGGAGAGACGGCGGCGTTTGGTGGTGGGATTACTGATTGATATTAGAGTGGCTGAGGGGTTTTTTATATAGCATTTGATTACGTGGTAGGGCAGCGCCTGATGAGTAGGTATATACGCTGTGTCTTCAGTCTTCCCTTGAACATTGCTTGGGGGTCAGAATTTCTGGAAGCCAAAACAGAATAGTAATCTTTACATTTATAATAAGCAAATGCTATAAATATTAACACTTCAGAAAAGTACTTGCCTAAAAAAATAATCTTTAATTAATTTTGTCCCTTGTGATTGGATAATTTACCTTTTCTTTTACTTCTTAGTAGAAAAATTATCTATAATATATTAAATATCACGTTAAAAAAGAATTATTTTTTGGACGATTTTAACTCTACTACAATTAAATTATTTTAATATTACTTTACTTTCATTTTTCAATGTGTAATAAATACTGCAATTAATTCTCAATTAATTAACATTCACATTAATTATGAATATTAATTTGATGAATCTTGATTTACATGAATCTAGAGTTATTATAGATAAATTTATTTCTATTCACTTATCTAGGAATTTTAATGGGTATTTAAATTCATTTAATAACAATTTATTTGTATGTGCCGAAAACAGTATAAAAATGTTGCTCATTTGTAGTATTTCATCAATACAAATAATTTATATAATAGAAGTTGAATTTTGATAGTACAATCTTCTTCCTTAAATTTGTATCTTAAATTTTATTTTTTTTAAGTTCGTTTAAAACTTATCATATCCTCACAATAAATTAGTATCAAATATTATCTTTACAACACTTATAAAATATTTCAAAATAACGTGCAATGCACTTTCAACTCTGACTAGCTATTCTAAAAGTAACTATACATTACAGCCAAATCAATTTTACTTTATAGTTTATAATAATGCTATTTATTACCAATAGTAGTAGTTTATGTAACATGTAGGTGACATTAAATAATAAGTCTAATTAAATGCGTTACTATGAGATTTATTTAATTGAATCGATCATGACATAAATTGGTACTTAACATCAATGATGATGAATAACATTATTCTATAATCAAATCAATTTATCTTTTAATATTTTAAAATTTATTTATAAGCAAGCGTTTTAAGCTTTGCCAACGTGACAAAAATTATTAACCTAGCAACAAATTCCATAAAAAATTAAAAATACAGCCTCTTTCGGCAGTTTCTATTAATAACTTTTGTTAATTTGTAGATTGTCGGTTTCATTACCGATTTCCCTTTCATCACATGCAGCGTAGCGTTTTGCATCGTCGGTCTAAACTGCGTCCTTTATCAGATTTTATTTTATTTTTTTATTTTTTTGACTCTAGTCTTGTTTATTTTTCAATTTTAAAAGTTTTCACGGGAAAAAACAAATTAATAAAAATGTAATTGGACTACTTTATGGATTTGTTTCGACTTTTACCTAGTCATAAATGAACCAATTCAAAATAGTTCCAGAGACCGATTGATATTCTTCAAGAATTCATTTAGATTTTTGATTCATAAACAATTTGCAAAATTCTCGATGTTTCGTTTGACTATTGAATCCACGCATTTCTCTGAGATGCGATTTGAAAGGGTAATAATATCAAAGATACAAATATTAATCAAACGTCTTAAGCCACTTGTACAGAATAATGTTGTCAAATTATTGCCAAGGAGACAGTTGACTTTTTTGGATTGGATGTTGGCAAGAAAAAAATTAAAATAGACCAACTAAATGTAAGGATGTCAATTTCGCTCGTCGGCTCGGGCTGTCCGTGGCTCGGCTCTAGAAAAGCTTGAGTCGGCCCGGCTGCCAAGCCACACGGGTTGGCTCTTGTCAAGGGCTATTTTTGGCCCGTAACTATTCGAAAGGAAGAAATAAATAAATAAAAAATAACAATCAGGCAGCTTGTAGCACAAGCTTCTTAGAGTCGAAAACAAGAGCAAGTTACAGAGACAGCTATTCATCATTTGAAGCAACCAGCTATTCATACCCAAAAAGAGGTATCAAGAGTTGTAACAGGGCATCAATATCAACAGCAAGCAACTTCTGGTAGGGGCATACAGAGCAAGTACTTCCAGTTCACAACTTCACATACCTAGGGAAAAGCAACCATCTAGCCTGTTTCTCTTCTCCTTCGCCTTCTTTTATGTTATTTTGAGTAAATAACTAAATATATATCCAAAAAAGGAAACTTGACTCCATACGCTTAAGAAAACAAAACTTGGTCATAGCTCGATGAGGTGGTCAGGAAGGCTGTTTTTGTAACTGCTGCTTGGGTGCAACTTTCTAGGGCCAAGCACATCAAGCTCCTTTCTTCTTTTGCTCGTTGGACTGTTTGATATCCTTAGTGAGCATTCTCGGAGCTATAGCCATGGACATCAACTCTTGGAAAAGTAGCTTACACGTATATGGAATGTGAACCTGCATAAAAAAATTGTTCATAGTCCAAAAATGTTAAGGACGAACCAAAAGGAATAATTTCACATAGAAGTCCACTAAAGACAGGGTAAACACTTTGCACAAATTGGGTGTCTGGTAGGAGGAATAAATTGGCATGAAGGGTTGGAGTAGAAATCAGAAAGAATTTATTTATTTATTTTTTGTAGAATGTTCCAAGGGGCACGAGGGTCAGGAGTAGAGTAAGTTTGAATTAGATTTTCTCCTAAATGATATATGGTGAAAGCTTCCACCACATATCCACTGGGAAATCTCTGGAAAATTGTTCCACCCTACTCATGGGCGGACGCAGAACTTTAAAGTTAGGGGGGCACAATCGAATTTGTAAAAAAGTTGGGAAAAATTTTACAATCGAAAATTTACGTCCAAAAAAAATCATACCCCTTGTAATTTTGAACCTGAAAATTTACATGGGATATGACTTTTTCGAATGTCAAATTTCGAAAATTTTTGATGTCATATTTCATATAAAATTTCCTAACAAAATGATGAAAATTATATTGAGAAATTTGTATCACAAAAATAATAAATGTTAAT
>CAIGRB010173282.1:0-12411 GCA_903798255.1 Fraxinus quadrangulata | reverse complement strand
ATTAAAAAAAAAAAAAATCGAAATCAAAATCTAGGGGGGGCACTTGCCCCCCTAGGCCACCCCCCCGGTCCGCCCATGACCCTACTTACTATTCACAGATAATTCCTAACAAAGGTGGAGAATCAGCATTAATACTGAACTGGAAGGAAAACTGGGGGGAAAACACTTCTTTCTTCCTAGTTCCTACCAAACGCACGACATGCACAGGGAGAATGGCCTAGTAAAGGATGAAAATGGTTTACAAATACGTACCTGAACAATATAAGTTTTGTTTTTGCATCCTCTGCACTCAAATGAATTCTTCTTGAGATTTGCAATAGCAATCAATCCACAACGCTCACAAACGTGAACCCTGTAGGCATCACTCTGGTCAAACAACCTTTCCTTCAGAAAGTGAGCAGCGCCATACGCAATCATGCAGTCTCGTTCCATCTCTCCAAATCGGATACCACCATCACTAGACCGTCCCTCAGCAGGTTGCCTTGTCAGGATCTGCACGGGGCCTCTGCCACGAGAATGGATTATGTCATCCACCATGTGCTTCAACCTCTGGTAGTAAGTGGGGCCAATGAATATCATAGCTGTAAGTTGCCTGCCTGTATGACCATTGTACACGGTCTCAAAACCTCGCATTTGGTACCCACATTTGTGAAGAGCTTTACTGATATTGTCCACAGTAACATCGGTAAAAGGAGTAGCATCTCCTTCCTTTCCCATATGCGCTACAACTTTGCCCATGACACACTCAATAAGCTGACTAATGGTCATACGAGAAGGAATAGCATGGGGATTCACAATGATGTCAGGAGTGATGCCCTCCACAGTCTATGGCATATCTTCTTGTGTGTAAGTCATACCGACTGTTCCTTCTGAACATGCCTGCTGCTAAACTTGTCTCCAATTTGAGGAATTCGAACTGATCTCACCCTCACTTTGACAAATCGCAACCCATCAGCATTTGTTGTCAGCAAAACCTGATCCACCATCCCAGTTTCACTGTGGCGCAAACTCGTGCTATGATCACGCTTAGTGTAACGGGCAGCTTGCCCTTGCATCATCTGGAGTTATGGGAGTGGTCTTCCCAATAATCACATCCTCACCTGAAACTCTTGTTCCTGGAGGAGCAAGGCCATCGTCATCCAACTTATCATAAGAACCATCACGCATTCCCATTGTACTAGTTCGATCTGGAAGTCCAAAACCTTCTTTAACCAGTGTCCCCATCTTCTTCTCCTCGTCCCTATATGATCGGAAAAACAGAGATCGAAAGAATCCACGGTCAATTGATGACTGATTCATAATGACAGAATCTTCTTGATTATATCCAGAATAGCAAGCGATGGCAACAATGGCATTGATGCCAGCGGGTAGCTGCCTAAAATGCAAGTGCTCCATAGCTCGAGTAGTAACAAGAGGTTTTTGAGGATAGTAAAGAACATAAGCCAAAGTGTCCTGATAGAGAAAGAGAAGCGTAAGTTAACTCAATATATACTACAGGAGAAAGCCAAATATGAAGAGAATGAACAATCAATCCCATATCATGTGAAATTGGTAGTTGGTCACATAAATACCCATTGCTTGCTTACCCATAGCAGATTGATACGTGTTACGAGGAGACTGAAGGCAAAAAATAATGTTAAAACATCAGGAGCATGAAATCTTCAAGACACTAGTCCATTGGCAAAATAAGGTCACCTGATTATGATCTGGGAAGGATATGATTGAAGCACAAACACCCAATATCAAAGATGGGTGAATCTCACAATGAGTATAGGTATCTGAATAAGCCTCCTTTGGATTTAGCCTCGCACTCACAAGATCCTAAAATAAATTATATTAGCATTTCAGCAAATCATAAAAGCTTAATATTTGTGCGCCAAACAAAGATATATCACACTTAATTGCATCAGGATTTTAAACTACTTACATTTATTGTCATGGAAATCATAGTCGTTTCTTCTTCTTCTTCTTCTTCGGTGTCTATTTATTCTATAAAGCCCCTCGCAACAAGGTCATGCCAGCCACCCTCATCCAGGGATTCCTGGAAACAAATAGATGAATAAACACAGCATAAAGGGCATCAAACCCAAGTGCAATCAACTTAGGGGCAGAAAAGGGTGAAAAAAGAAGTGTCAAGAAAATCTTGTAACATACTCTTTGTTGCAAGGCTTGAATATTCTTCCTTTTTATGAGAAGCCTTTGCTTTTCCACAATAAACAACGGAGGACTGCACTGGCCATAGTCAGTATAGATCCTCAGTTCTTTCAAACGAATATCTCAAACAACCCCAACTTCAGTATCGACGTCCACTTGTCCATAAACAACCATCCCAAAAGCAGTCAGGCAGAAAAACTCATATCACAAACTGCTTATATTCACATGAATGGCCTAAAGAGAAAAACATGAACTACTCCAGTAGAACCAAATTAAGAAAGTAATGAATGCACACGCAGGAAAAGATAATTATATAAACAGAGCAGGAAAATGGAACTTCATACATGATAAAGAATATTGTCACTTAGAAGAGAAATCCCTAGAAAAAGAAAATGAGAAACATATCCTTACACGTCTTCTCAGACGTCTCAGAGTTTTCACCAACATGTCAGGGTCACGATGAATACCAACCCAACACCCATTCACAAAGATTTGGTGTTGCTTGTGGAATCACGGCAGTGAGATTTCCTAAATTAAGCAAATCGTGAGGATGTACATAAGAATCAAACAGATACTTCAGTTTCTGAATGAAATTAAAAAAAAAATTCACCTCTAAGTTCTCGGTACCCCATTCCTCCAAAAATTCTAAAATTGGATATGCTGCTGAACCGACCGTTATATAGACCATCAGTGCAAGATTCTTCACCAGTCCACATGCCTGATGATATAGCACAAGAGGGAAAAGTAATAAATAAAATTGGAAAAACATATAAACTAAGAATGGCCTGAAAATGAAACCATAGAGCAAATTGCACTCACTTGTGCTTCAGGTGTTTCAGCAGGGCACATCATCACCCACTGTGAATTGTGCAACTGCCTAGGTTTAGCCAGTTTCCCTGGAAAAATGCACCAGCAACAAGCATAAGAAGCACAACATTAAACTGAAAATGTGCATCCGTTCATGCTGCATTTGCACATTTCTTGTTTCCAAGTGTACGTGGTGTGTTTGGAAGAGAAGTCGAGCAAAAAAAAGAGTCCCCAAAAGTCCTATTAAGTAATTGATCAAAATTTAACTTCGCCCTCACATAAGATGAAGAACAGAAGTAAAAAATACAAATACCTTCACGGCCTATGGGAGAATTTAGTCTTCGCAAGTGCGACAAAGTTGAGGCATATGTCAAGCTATTCAACACGTGAAATGTCATTCAACATAATTACTCTTTCATGAAATGAACTTAAAAGAACACAAGATGAAGAGAGCTTCATTTTACACAATCAGATAGATGATTGGTTTACAAACCAACCTGTGAAACTCCAGCTCTTGTACCTGCTGCATTGGCTTGTCCCCAGTTGCCAGTAGCAAGCGAATATTTAAGACCACTGGTAATAGTTTTTGCTTTTATTGCAAATTGCAAATTTACATCTTTTCCATTGTCAACACACTACATATACATGGAAATCAGCAGTGTAAAAATCCAAAGCATAATAACCATAATTATATATCATGAAAAGATTGAAATATTTCAAGAAATACAAGCAGATGTACGACATGCAGCCAAGTCATGTAATGCCAGTAACGCGTACTTGATCCTCTTCTCCCTGGTGACACCAACAGTGGATCCTCTTTTTCCAATGTAATCAAGAGCAACCTGCAGCATATTACATTACATCACAATTATTTATATGGCTGAAGAGAGAGATGGTGAGAGTAAAAAAGCTGTAGGCCCTATAAAACTAAAACTACTCTACAAACGGACATTTTTCAGTAACTGATTCAAGGGTACATGTTAGATATTACACTGATTAAGTGGCATATTTGATATTTCACAAAAAAACTTGATATTCCAAATCCTTATTTAGAAGGTTGTTTTGTCTATGCTTTGTAAATCAAATATACATTTTTTTCCATAAAAATGTCAAACAAAGAGTCTCATTTAATTGCATGGGGATGGACCTTTGCAACTCAAAAGTTCCACAATATCAAAGAAGGCACTCAAATAAACCTTGGATCATGTAGATAATGATAAATATCAGACGTGTACATGTTGATTTTGTATCAAAAATGCTTCTTCCAAGGGGGGCCGCAGCAATTCCATCATTTGGATATCAGCAAAATCATAACAGATGTGCTCCCATCTTTATCAGCAACAAATCCTAAGGTTCGGAATACAATAATTATAGGTATCTCTGTACGAATGTATGGAAGTGTAGTGCGAATATATTGGCCTGATGAGCCCTGCATTACACATAAAGGTTGATCATATTAGGTGTCCACATCTACAAAGGGAAAACTTAGCTTCTGTCTAGTGATGATCATTACCCCTTTGGCACTAGTCCGAGAAAGCATCCGGACAAACATCGTGCTGGGTGGCCTGTTTTGGGTCTCTGCCATAGACCGGACTTCTGCCACATAAGCATACTTATTTGGTTGCCTCTTTTTAAACACATATACATGATTGGTGCTCATCTTCTCCTGAGCAAATAGCACCTTCTCACTCCCATTGATGATGAAATAACCACCTTGGTCATATGGACACTCTCCAAGCTCTGCCAAATCCTTTTCTGAATTTGGATATATCGTACAGTAACTAGAACAGGGCATTATAGGAACCTATAAAACAAAACAGATAAATTTTATAAACACAACTGCAAGCTCAATCCAGAATTGTTCTCGCAGAATAACTTTGAAGCTGCCACAATTTACCTTCCCAATAAAGACTATAGTGGAATCCTGAGTCTCAGTAACTTCTTCACCGTCACGATCTTTCTTGATAACTCTCCTCGTGACATCAACTTACAAGGGAGCTGAATATGTCAAATTCCTTAACCTTGCAGCCTTAGGAAACAAAGTTGCTGTTTCTCCATCTGATTCTGTCACCATTGGCTTACTTAGGTGTATCTGACCAAAACCAATCTTATAAATTGTCTGCCAAAATTAAGCAACAATATAAAGTTAGATGCTTCAGTCCTCGTGTGCTTTTCATCAAATAATTAACAAAGTTAAGATTTTAATGACAAAGAATGATCACTGAATTATTTAACAAAGTTAAAAAGTGCTTTGCACACAAGGACACAAATGTTTCTTGTTTAAATTAGATGCTCCAGTCCCAAGGTCAAGGAACCAATAATACTTCCTTCTCGATATCATTTTTAGGAATCTAAATGCTCACCGTCAAAATGTGAAATGTTCAGGTACTCTTCCTCTCAAATTCTCAAGATTTACTAGGTTACAGAATAACTACCCAGAAGCCCTGTACCTAGCAGGTAAAAGCTCACCAAACCATAACCAACACTATCTCCAAAACCCCTAAGAATTCAACATTATTTATCACAATAAAAAAACTAGAAACAGCGAAATCCTTTCGTTCAATTGTGTTCTCTCGTACCATAGTATTAAAATATAGTTATTATTTGGTGGGAATTAAAATTATATTTTTTTATTTTAATAAAAATTAATAAAATATGTGATAACCAGTAATTAAAATTAATTATTAATTTTCAATCAAATCTTAATTTTAATCCCAGAAAAGAGGGCATAACATAAGTTGACACGAAGGTCATCATTCTTTCAACTACCACCAATGAAAAAAAAAGAGTTCGAAGTTGACGTACGATAATATCGGGTTGAACAGTAGTTAGTGATCGTGTGCGAACCGTATCAAACAAGTGAAAAAAAAAAAGAAAAAAGAAGCTGTACCAAACAAGCTCTTCCGTACCACAATTCTTTGATAACAACTCTTCTATTCTTCCAGTTGTAATAATCGAAATATTTTATTACCGGAGTCCCCAATTTATTACAATTATAGCAAATAGGTCTTCATTCTAAAATATTTTGCAGATTCAATCTCCATTCTATTTCTATCTTTGTGTTAAATTGAAAGCTCTATTTTATGTTAAAAACAAAACTTTACCTTTATTCTAAAATTTTATTTTTATTTTAAAATTTTCATCAAACATAAAGATTAAGCCCCTGTTTGATTCACATTATTTTTTTCATTCTTCTACTCATTTTCAGTCACATATTGTTCAATAAAATAATATTTTTCATCACGTAAATAATTTTTTCTTCTTTTTCAACAATATATTCTTCATCAATCTACTATTTCAAAATACATTTTTTCAAAATAATGTGGCTCAAATACACAATAAATTGTCTAAGACTCGGGGTGCTAAAAGCCTAAAACAATGAAAGATTGGTAATTATAGTCGTTAAAATAATATGTTGAAGATCTAATTTCTATGTTTGTAGGTCGAGGATCTCAACTGTAATTTACCTTATTATAATATTCCCGTATTTTTCTCTCTCCAACTATTTTATTGACTTTCGGAAGCGGACCCCACCTCCCATCTTCGTCATCCCAACCTTAACCGGAAACCTCCTCTGTATCTATACGCGTACATGGACTTTGAGCTTTTCCCATCAATAAAATAATGTTTTATTGGTGAGAGAAGGAGAGTTTGTGTCAAAGATGCCTTTTTTTGGTAAATCTGTATTTTATTTTCAAGTAGAAGGAAGTATATCATGAGATATAACGTTTTGGTAAGTCAGATCCATTTTTCTTTTTTATTTTTTTGTATGCGTATGCGTAATACGGGCATTGTTATTTTTCAGTTTCAGAAAAGGGTTCTTATCTCTATTTTTTAATTATTTAAGTGTGGGTTGTGTGATTGTATTAAGCAATGAATAATTTTAATAGTGGCCAATGGTGCATATAATGATGGGTGTTTCTTGATTTTCAAGCTAACTGACTGCACTTTTGTTTTTTTTATACGAGCATTTGGTTGATTTGTGCAGTCTCTTATATTTTTATTCATTTTTCTTGGGCTGTATTTGGGATTTTCAGGCTTTCAAGGAACGTGGTGTTTGACTTTGAAGCTAAAAGGAGTATGTTCTCTTGTCTGAGGTCAATATCAGATTTTGATTCTGTAGGAAATGGTGTTCGATAGGTGTGCATGAATGATTTTGATCAACGTAAGAGTAAATTTTGATCAACCTGCCAGTAGATCAAGAGTTTGGGACATTTTTTTGGCCATTATTCGTGTTATCTGATTCTAATTGTGGTGGAGGTGGTAGATCTTTTTTTATGGATTTATTTACTGTTGGTTGGTTGCATAGTTTCACTGGTGGTGGAATTTGATTCTTCACTCTTCATGTTCTAATGGAATTCAAGAACTTTGTTGCACAGGTTATTATAAATCATATGGACATTTTGGAAAATCTTGATTTTGAACTGGAGGAAAAAAAATAGAGTTGGTAGTAGGCGGTAGCTGGTGGGGTGTTTGATTTGGTATAAATGGAGGAAGAGGCTAATTCTTGGATAAGGAGAACAAAATTCTCTCGTACTGTTTGTCATAGGTTGGATGCTTCAAGATTGGCCTCTCTTCCTTTAACTATTCAGCCAGATAGAATTCTGGGTGCCAAATTTAGGCCCAGAACATCTAACGTGAATAAAAAACCCGAGGCTGTGATGGCACAGATTCAGCGAAACCCAACCACAAACAAGAACCGGTCTGTATCCCCACACCCTGAAACAAAGCTTTCTGATGCCTTTAAAGAGGCTCGATCTAGTCAGAAGAGATTCTCAACTCCACTTCCCCAAAGGAAAGGAGCAGAGAAGGGAATTGTTGGCAAATTGTTTCATAAAGATTCCTGCAATATCAAGGCACCTAACTCGAATTCATCTGGTTCAAAGTCGCCAACAAATATTAGTCCTCTTAGGCACTTTGCATCAATGAAATTTCATGAGAAGCCTAGGAGTCAGAAAGAGTCAGTGTGGACTAAGTATTTTGATAATGGTGGGGGAAGGGTCACCTCTGTAGAAACCGTGGATGAGTTTACGGTTGATCTTTCTAAGTTGTTTCTTGGGCTAAGATTTGCTCATGGAGCACACAGTCAGCTTTACCATGGGATTTACAAGGAACAACCTGTTGCAGTGAAAATAATCAGAGTGCCAGATGATGACGAAAATGGAGACCTGGGTGGTCGGTTAGAGAAGCAATTCACTAGGGAGGCTACCCTTTTGTCTCGTTTCCACCATGAAAATGTTATAAAGGTATTTATTTTTGTTCCATGTGTCTTTTACTCATGACTAACTTGTTGGCCTGTCCTTTCTATGAAGTATTTAATTTTAATTGCTTTGACGATTGATGCTTTGCTTCTTCATGCATAAATTCTTTCTATTGAAATTCATGGCTTGATTTGAGTTTCACATGATAAGCTGAAATAATTGAATGTTAATAATTGTAAAAATTGAGAATAATTGGCTCGCCAGACTCCTTTCTGATTTCAATTGCAATGATCTTGAAATGCAGTTCACGGCAGCCTGCAGAAAGCCACCAGTGTTTTGCATTATAACAGAATATTTATCAGAGGGTTCTTTGAGATCGTACTTGCACAAGCTTGAGCATAAACGTCTTCCATTGCAAAAGTTAATCACATTGGCATTGGACATTGCTAGAGGAATGGAATATATTCACTCACAGGGTGTTATTCATAGAGACCTTAAACCAGAAAATATACTCATCAATGAAGATTTCAGCCTAAAAGTTGCTGATTTTGGTATAGCTTGTGAGGAAGCATATTGTGATCTTCTGGCAGATGATCCAGGCACATACCGTTGGATGGCACCCGAGATGATCAGAAAGAAGAATTATGGTCGGAAGGTAGATGTTTATGGCTTTGGACTCATTTTATGGGAATTTGTGGCTGGAACCATTCCATACGAAGATATGACGCCCATACAAGCTGCTTTTGCTGTAGTTAACAAGGTAAGATTTTTTTCCTATTTCATTTGTATATTTAAGATATTTTTAAATTTCTGCATAATAGTGTCGTGGAATGCCCATTTTGTTTGAAACATCCATATGGATCCCATTGATGCAGGTTTATTATGGATTAAACTCCAGTTTTGTTGGTGATGTTTTGAAGCTGGGCTTTTTTTCTTTGAGCGTTTTTGTCAATTATTTGGCCTTACTCTACTTCATTTCAGCAGTTGCAAGCTTCCATCCATAGCTATTTTTGTTCATTATTTAGATGGCTTAAATAAGTTTACACCGTTTCCTAGGAAATGAAATATCTAAGCAATATAAGGATTACATAATTTACTGGGTGATCGCTCCCAGTGATGCCACGATTTTTAAATTACCACTGTGAGAGACGAGTGATTCATGGCAAAATTCCCGTTTGCTACACCTTCTACCGAAATTTTATTAGGTTAAGAGTAATCTGCAGCTGCTTATGGATTTGGAAAATGTGATATAATGCATTCATTGAATGTCATGTGGGCGAAACCATTTTCCCATTTTATATCATTTTCCCCATTTTTGCAAATTTCGAAGTATGTACTTTCGTGCCATTTAATCTTTATAAACCAATTTTTGTTGTGGTTCTTTCAGAATTTGAGACCTGCTATCCCTGATGATTGTCCCCTTTCGATGAGTGCCTTGATTGACCAATGTTGGTCTGTGCAACCAGACAGGAGGCCTGAGTTTTGGCAGATTGTGAAGGTACTAGAGCAGTTCGAGTCTTCTCTTGCTCGTGATGGAACCCTGAATCTAATACAAAATCCAATGTGTCAAGATCACAAGAAGGGACTGCGTCATTGGACTAGAAAACTTGGTCCTTTGCATCATAATACTTCATCCATTCCTAAACCTAAATTTTCTTGATTTTCTGGACTATCTTGCCGTTATAGTTTCACCAGGTCCAGTGTAATTATTTATGATATTTCTCTGTTCCAATATATGTGAATGCTAATGATTAGATTGAAGGCATGCCTTGAGGTAAATGCCTTCATAATTCTAAGCTTTGAATACACATGCTATCATCACGTTTTGAACATGGTTGCCTTTTTTGCTTTTTATTTGTTTAGTTCTGAGCAGTGTACTGAAACTCAGGTTCTTTAGTCATTTTGTGGCGATTAATTTCTAGACTACCACACAATCTTGGTAGACACTGTGCAATTGTTTGCCTACATTTACTAATAAACTGCAATACAATTTCACTTCGCACGAAAGATTTCTTATCATGTTTTCATCTTTCAGGCTAAAATACATGACAGGCATTGCAGAAATTTAAAGTTCTTCATTTTCTTACGGTTGCATCCTTTGTACTAGGGAAGCTGATTGATTAGTTCTTCTTTAATAATATAGTGTTTTTTTTTCTTCTTGGTAATACCTGACGGATTATTAAATTCATACTAGAATTTGTTTGTCCTTTGGAACAAGCATTTAAAGAATCCATGGTGTAGGAGTACATAGTTGCCTTAAAGCTAACGTATTTTCATGTGTTCCCTGTGAAATCTTTTGAGGTGCAGGTGGGATGAAGAAGCTACGGAGCAGTAAGAATTTTCCGGGTAAGGGAATATGGAAGAAGATAACATGCCATTACTGGCGGTTCAATTGCATCAACTTGGAGTCACTTTTATAAGACATAAATACATACATGTGGAGGCATGTCAAAAAAATCTTTGCTTTTATTACTATAGCAGATTCTGAGGTTGTCCCAAGGCATTGCGGAAACACATGTAAGTGAAGTGCGCTGTATGAATGAGAACATGCATTTTCAGATTCATCCTAACTTGCCCTCACTTTCTTTATATATGTATCTATTTATACCACAAAAATGGAATTGATTTGTCATATTGAATGAATTTTGACAAAATGAATAGGCGTTAAGATCAATTTGCCGACCATGAAGTTTGTCAATTGTGACATATCTTTCACATATTTGGTATGGTAAGTGTTTCACAAATCTTTCTTCGTTAATTCTATGCAATCTTAAATTATAGTTAGACATCACACAATACTACAATGAAGAGTCGAACAAACTAGGGTGTAAATGAAAGTTTCGATTTCTCATCTCTCTATTTTTGAATCCAATGAAGGAGTAGAATAAGGGTTGTACCTTTTCTTGTAACTCTGAATTTAGTTAAAAAAAAAAAAAGAGGAACTAATAACTCTTAAAATAGTGGATTCTTGGGCTTTCAAGTAATGTTAATTTTAGGGCCTTGAGATTCTGAGAAGCTAATAGCACCTAAAGCCAATTGGACATTTTATTCTCTTTTAACATTGGATCAAATTTGTCAGGACATCCTCCTACAGATTACTCTCAAGGTTCGCCAAAATAGAAAGGGTTCGCCAAAAATAGGAATTTCTCTATGAAAGTGACACTAATACGCGATCGCATTTCTTTAATTCACGCATGAATATCGAAAAACAACCAATACTTGGAACAAACGCTTAGTATTTTATATAATTTTAAAACAACTTAACCGAGTTAAAATAATAACAAATGCTAAAAAAACCCTACGGCAATATAAGGATAAAATAGTACTCTGACAAAATGAATACTAGGAAGACAATTTAAATTAAAAGCAACAAAGTAAAGGAGATAAAGGCTTGGAACACAGTACAAGATTGAATTGAATAGTACGAAAAACAAAATTTGAACTTATTTTCAAATTTAATACAATTTATTAATGTAATCTTCTATATGAAACAATTTGTTATTGTTTCTTGGCCACGTTGAGAATTTTTGTGGTGCTGGAATCTTGAACCAAGTCGAAAGTTTCATTGTTGTCGAACGCTGAGTAGTGGTTGATCATGACAATTACAATTTTTCTTTCTTTCTCTACATTCCCTCTCCATATTTTTGGGATTATTTTGTTGGTTCTACTGATAAACTTAAGAGGGACAGTCGAAAGTCCATAGAGAAATCTTCAATTTGATGGGTTCGAGAAGAGTCGTTCTAAAAGGTTAGTTCCCTCACATAGGATGGAGAAAATGACATGTTGTCACCTTGCTGCCATCTTTTTTTTTTTTTTTTATACCCAGGTATCCCAACTTAAGCTGAACTATGTCCTGGACCACCCATCACCGGTCCCTCAGCAATGGACGAAGGTAAATCGAGGTATATGCCCAAGTCGACCAGGGTCCGTGCACTCTTTATACTCTTGGTCCCAAGGGAACCTTCCTCCATGAATATTACATCAACAAGCTGCTCCACTCACAAATGAGTATTACATCACTTAGTTGCTCAATCTAGGATTCGAACTCCCCACCCTGAGATTGTAAGTCCAACAATGCCCATCCTTTGCCAACTTGAATGTGCCCCGGGGGGCAAAAAGTAGAGATATCTTTATCTTTAGAGTCTATTGTGGTACGTGCTTGATTTATATCAAAACGTTATACAACTTGTCTTAAATATTTAATGAAATGTATTAAAAACTAAACTAATTACGCTAATGATCAATTTTC
>CAIGRB010173278.1:179997-221531 GCA_903798255.1 Fraxinus quadrangulata | reverse complement strand
AGGGAAGAATGAGAATTGAAAGAAGTGACAGTTTGAATTGAGCCAAATTTGATTACAAAATATTATATTATTAATTAGTTAAAATAATTGAACGAAAATTTTGTTGCATATTCTTGCACAATGGAATATGAAATGGAGTGGATAATCTTCTTCTATTTATAACTGATAGACAATGTTTTTTATAGAATCCTTACTTCATTTCCTTTGAAGGGTTAGGTAATTTTAGTTCTTCGACTCCCAAGTTTCAAATCTATTAAAACCAATTGCAAAAAGACAGTATATGATTTCATTTGCAAGAAGACAATATATGATTTCATTTCATCCATCAAATAAATTATTAGCTTTATCAATTCAGGACGCGTGTGTCTCCGCGTGTGTATAGACACCGAGCTGTTAGCACGAAAAAAAAGAAAAAAAAAACTGATTGTAAAAAAAAAAAAAAAAAAGTAACTTCACGCACAGACACACGGACACGGCGTGTCTCTGCTTAGTGCGGAGACACGAGACACGGCTCCGTGTCTCCACAGCTCCGTGTCCGTGTCTCCACGGCTCCATGTCTCCACACTGTGTGGAGACACGATGTGTCTTACGGATCCGTGTCTCTGTGTCCGTGTGTTTGTGCGCATTAATTTTATTTTTTTTACAATCAATTTTTTTTTACAGTCAATTTTTTTTTCTTTTTTTGTGCTAACAACTCGGTGTCTCTGCACACGCGGAGACATACACATCCTATGCGGAGACACATCGCGCGCATTTTTAAAAAAATAATATTTCAATTCATTAGTAATAAAGGAAAGTAAACCATTCAAAGGTGATGAGAACTAAAGAGTGATTGCATATTTAGAACGTTTAGATTCGTTCAAAGAAAATAAATTACTGTTTGCATACAGTGTCCGTTTTGGGCCATGACCCCATTTCGGAAAGCTTGCGATGATTCCCATTGAACTCACTGCTTGGCGGTGACGTATGAGGGATTTTGGACGTTTCAATTCGTTTGCTAAGTCAAAACGGAACTTAATGTTTTTAGTTAATTATTTTTAGTTTTTTATTTATTTTGTTTTGTAGCGTAGCCCATTAAGAAACTGCTGGTCAGTAGGTTATCTGTTCTTTTAGTATTTAAGATTTTTTGGTTGTTCATAAAATAAGAAAAGTTTTTATTTTCTTAAGGTGCAATCCGTTTGTTAATGTGTTTGTATATTCGATTTACACAGTTTATCAAAAGTTCTAATTAATAAATTTATAATTGCATATATGGGATACAGAGTAATAAAAATGAAATTCAACATTGAAGAAGCAATTGGGTGAAATATATTTTTTTGCTGTTTTTGACTGTTTATTTGTGTTAATTCGTGTTCACATCTAACGAGTTTGCAATATGTTACTTCTCTCTCTCAATTCTTCGTTTACTTCACATACTTCGATTTTTTATTTTATTATAATTTTGTTTAGTTTGTCATAATTTTTGTGATTTTGATTTTGTCAATATTGAATTTGTGGTTCTAATTCACTACGGGATGCACTCTATCTTGGGTAAGTTCCTCCAATTGAACTATTCAAGTTTTTAATTATAGGTTTATATAGTACGTTTATTTATGAGTTTTAATATGATTTACATTTCTCTTTGTAAGACACTTGGTCTTTTGCAGATCTGTTTGATGTGAAGCTNAAGAAATAAATCAGTAATTTCAAAAATATAAAAATGTTTTTTAGCAAAACGCAGCGTGGAGTCATTCACTTTGCGTAGTGTAGAGTGAATAATTCTGTATTGTGCGGACCTTTTTTTTTTTAACGTTGCTAACAATAATATACGATAAACTCATAGAAAAATAAAATCATTTCTATCTTGTATATTTTAAAAAGTTTACAATACATTTATAAATAACATTAACCAAATTTACAAATACTTATTTTTAACACTAATCAACTAACGTGCAACGCACGTTTTCTTCACTAGTTATAGAAGATGCCCCAAACTAGAGCTCCAGTTCAACCCCAGCCCAATTCTCTTTCTGCTGCGCCAATTCCTCTTGGGAAAAATTCATAATTATACATATTTAAAATATAATTTCAAAAATAACAAACTTGTGAAAAAATATCAAAAATCAGGTGATTATATTTGTGACATGGTAAAATATTGTGCCCATAATTTAAAGTAAACAAGTCATAGTATTAGGTAACAAATTCTACAATCTCAGCCATATACACCACAACTTATAGGTCACAATCATATCTTAAATCACAAATCATACAATAAATATGTTAAAAATTATTTATTAGTTACAAATGACACAATCAATTGGTCAATGTTCTTCTTATCCACCTCACATTTTCTCTCTCATTCTTCCCTTAGAGCATATTTGATTCTTATTAATTGGGAAAAAATGAGTTTTAAATAGTATTTTTAAGAGAATGTGTAGTTAAAAAGTAGGAAATGATTTTTAGTATATATGTAAAATATTTTATTATGTGAATCTATTATTTAAAAATGAATATATAACAAATCATAAAATAAATTAATATGTGTCAAACAAGCACTTAATTTCCCCTCCGCACTAGCATCGTCAACCACCGCGACATCCTCCAATCTACTTATCTAAATATATCCATATACTCAGCAAGGTCACCAGCCGGATCAATTTTGGCCACTATTGTAACCCACCGCCGCCATCACCCAACCATTGTTGCTCATCATTTTCAGTCAAAACAAAAAATATAGCAGTAAATATAGAAATTAATTCATTAAAAATCCATTTTCAGTCATTGTTATCTCGTTGCAAATGATAAATATTTTTTCCAATTTCGATGGAACCACTGGGAGAAAGCTCCGTTGTCGTCGCCGCCAATCGTGTTGGTTCCGCTGCTCTTCCATTTTCACAAAACTCAATGAGGTGTTAATATGGTCCGTGGTTTGCACCTCAATAAGTATGCACATGGAGAGAATATCTATGTTACACATGATTACACATTTTAAAGGTATGATCATATTAATTTAGTCATTGCTTTGTCCATTTTCGTATGTAAGACAAACTAATATGTCAATCAAATACATAAATCTCTTCCCAAATGTACACTTTGAACTCTAACTCCACTTTCACCCGAGCATCATTTTTGACAAATGAATATATGATTTCGATAATCTCATTGAGGATAACACATATCTACTTTGATCTTCCAAAAAAGAAATAGGTCCAACTCAAATTTATATCAAAACAGCCCTTATATATGAGCCATTTTCCAACAGTAGATTCTTCTTATTCTAGACACACATCACTTGACGCTAGAAACGTGTGAAATGTATGCCTAATCCGACAATTCGTAAGAGTTACACATGAAGATTGATTACAACACTAACAACTAACCAGTACAAATTCCTACATTTTTTATTTTTTCCACTTACTTGTGGAGCATGCTTATTATGCAAACTAATAGATGAATTCTATAACTTACGAAAGTGATGTACTTCGGGCATTCAATATCAAGTGTATTAGTTCCTCATAATTCATTTGTATCACGAACTTGAATATTTAATCTTCTGAGCCAGATTGAATGAAGTATCATGTGGAAAACATCATATCTCTTGGGAGGGATATTAACCTCAAAATGCCTCCTTACTAGAATACCTGCTGTCTGCATTTCTACGTATTGCTCTTGAGGTATGGCCGTCAAAATTTTCTTCAAGTTAGGGATATCTTTCACTGCAACATCAACTGAGAATGTACTCCAATTCAACACATCACCGAATGGTTTAGCATAATGGTCCTTAAGGAGTACCGGAACGCATCCTGTATAAAGACCCTCTACCATTCTCGGGCTGGCTACTTCCCACCCGCTAGGGCAGATACAATACTTGCTCTTTCTAAACATGTCATAGTAGGACATGCTCTTCGGGAGGTACTCGTGTATCTGGACATCTGGATCCTTATTTTTCCATTCCTTCATAAGTATTTCCCGAATGTAGCCATGAATACCTCCGGAGTAGAAAACTAAAATCGAGCGCTTAGACGGAGGTGGTCCACCAATCAAGCCGTCCATATTACCACCAGGGAGATATATTTCTGGCAACGACACATCTTTGGAGAGATTGAATCCTTCTGAGGTGTTTGCATTGCATAGAACTCGAATTGAGTTCTTGTACAGGTAAGGTACAGCATGTGAAATTGTTGGAGCCTGTCAATTTTAGCAATTAATTGGAAGACGCAAAGACGTCAACTTTCTAGTTGCTAGTTAAGAAAACAACACCATGATATGCATACATTAGTGCAAGTTAAATGATTTAACTCCTGAAACATTTTGGACATAGTAAAGGGACAGAAATTTCTTACCCAATCATGACAAGCAAGCATGAAATGATCGTGTCCAAGGCTTCGATTCCAATAAGGGTACTTTCCAGCTATATGATTCAAATAGTCTACGGCTACGTTTTGCAAAGGAGTCCATGCTCGGTTATGACGCACATAAACATAGTGGGATATTGATAAAACACTGATTGGAAGGAAATAAACATGAGCCTTTTCTGAATTTTTGGTGCGAAATTTGCTGATTTCAATATGATTAATGAGAATACCCTCTATCCCTAGAATGCCCTCCATAGAACTGTAATGGAAAACAGGGGGTTCTCCATCCTCGTAGACATATATCTTAAACTTTTTCTCCATTTCCAAGTAGCTCCTGCAATTATGTATAACTAGTGAGATTCAGACTAGAACACTTGTGCTAGAGAATGCACAATGTCCTTCGTGATTTTGCCATATTTACCAGACCTCGTTTAATAGTTCGATTACATAATTCATGAAGCATCTGTCCTTTTATAACTTCAATTGTATTCTGTTCATAGAAATACAAACATTTAAAAAGAGTTAAGCAATTGCTGATACCTGTGGAAGGCACTGGGATTCAAATACATTGGACCTCGAGGGACATAATCAGGGTCGTCAAATGTTTCATTTTTATGTTGAGCTTCTTTTATTGTTGATCTGGATTGCGCAAGACCAGCCTCGAGCTGTTCTAAATTGCTGTACTTTTTCCCACCCGTATTGCCCTCTTCATTCTCCAATACCTGTTTAATTTTGAAACCAGTAATCATGCCAAAGTCAAGGGGTGAAGGAGTGGTGATTAATCTGCATAATAATAGTCGTTTTCCTAATTTTATGTACAATTCCCTGATATTCGGAGTAATTACGATGCAAATTGATATTAATGCACTACAAAAAGATTTGTGTCTCTCAACATAATTGGAGAACTAAAGTCACTGATGAGATCGAATTCCAGTGTCCTAACATCAAAACGGAAGAGCATGAAACATAAGAACTGAACAAATTCATCCACATCCAATCTAAAACCAAAACTTAAGCCATAACAAATCGAGCAAAAATTCAGAAGCAAACAAAGCAAATACGCACATATAATACAGTTGTTCAATGGCAATATTAGTTATATGTCCACTAATTTGCCCCAGGAACGCTGCTACAACTTTTGAATATACCCAAAAACAGAAGTACAAGTTTCTCCCCATTTCTCGCACACAAAAACCGCTAATAAAAAATTATTTTTATCTATGCAACATCAAATAAATGAGATCCCGGGCGTATGCATGTATAAACGTTAGAACGAATACAATTAGCATGCCATCACCGGTTGTTGTTCCACTACGGCTTCCGACCGGCCAGGAGGAAGATTCGCCGCAGCGGAAGACCGGTAATGGCTTGAATAAACACCAGAAGAAGTCCAGAACCAATTAGAGGGCTTCTGGTTCACTATAACAACCAATCCACACACCAAAATAAGTGGAACTACAACAAAATACACTAGCTTATTCTGCAATTCCGTTTTATTCGTCCTTTCCCGCAAAATTCACGAGAAAAACAAGGTCTAATTAATTAGGCTGCTGTTTATGCATGCGTGAGTTGTTTTGTATCGATACAAGTGAATTTTTTTTGTTCCATTGCTGGTAAAGTATGGGATTGAAGCAACTGACATGTGGCAATTGAAAGCAGCAAAATTTTGAAAATGAATTATCAGATTGAAGCAACTAAAAAAATTACTTATTGTGCTTATAAGCAAATAAGTATTGTTTTCATTAAAACGGATTAAATGAATTACGAATTTTAAAATTAGGCAAATTATGCCAAGATACTCAAGTTTATAGTCCTCTCATGTCAATTTTCACAAATTCAATACTTGTCTGGGGTGAGAGACGAAGTACTAATGATTCATATCGTTTTTAACTCTCCATATGTCAAGTTAAAGAATTTAAAGGAAGGATGTGATTGGAATAAATTACAAATTCAGTGATCAAATTTAATAAATTGAAATTCAATTGCCTCTTGAAGTGTAGTGTAAATGTGATATTTTTATATAAGTAGGAATTATTTCATATCTTGGAGTTTATTGTGCTATGATAAACATGTTGCATGGAATTAGGGAGACAAAATCTGAGCACGTGATTCTAGTTTGACATAGAATTTATCTATTGCAGGTTTTGAATTTTGGTGGAGAATCATTTAAATTGTAGTAAAATAATTTTCTTAATTTTATATGATAGCTCGTGGTAATTCGAGCTCGGCACAACTAGTTAGACGAGTTGGCTCGGTCCATGATATCAACTACATTAAATCAAATTTGGAATCGACTACGTTACGTGTAAATATAATTAATATTGTATGCATAAAATTATTATGTATATATTTTTCTTCAAAAATTACAAAAATCAATCAATCTAAAGAAGTCAGGTCAACTGTAAGTACTTGTTAAAAAGTTCATCCATTTGGATCCCCCAAACAAAACGCTATGTGTCTTTCTTTCAATTTTGATTAAAAACAATAATCCAATAATGTTTATTAACTTAAAGTAACCTTAGCCACGTACATTAGGAAGGTAATTACTTTGATCCGACACTTAAAACTAAAGTTTGAATGTTGAAAATTTTGAGGGCGTAGTTCAATAACCAAAAAGAGATGTTGCGTGGGCAATTGTGCGAAGAGTTGATGAAGGCCTTACCGGTTGTTGAGCTTCTAAGGCATGACCTGCTGCCGGCAGCGAAAATTGTCGAGAAACAGAAACATCTCCAAATGAAATAGAAGCATCACTGGCGGCGGAAGGTGGCCATGAACGACTTGTAGAAGAGGACCAGAAGCGGTTAGGGAGCGTTTGGTTGAGTTTAACAACAAACCCAGAAACCAAAATCAATGGCACTGCAACAAAATATAAAAGCTTTGAAGAAGACGACGATGAATTCCACCATGCCAACACCTTATTCCTATAATCCATTTTTTTTCAAGTCTGTCTGTTTCTTGGTAAAAAACGTTGAGTCCCGTTTCAACTGGGGTTCGAGTGGGATCTACATGTAAGAATTGTGATAATATGAGGAGAGGATGGGATTTGAAAATTTATCATGGACTACAAAGGAAAAGCTCAGCAGAATGAGAATCTTGTCTCACGCAGTGGCGCAAGAGGAAAATCTTCATAGAAATTGTATAGTTGGGTAAACCAGTCAGTGACGCTTGACTAAGTTTAAAAAGTCTCTACTAATAGATAAGTTTCAACTAAAGGTTTTATTAAATGTATTGGCGACGTGATTTGTGAATAAAAAATTATATTTAATTCAATAACATCATAAAAATAAATAAATAAATCATTTGGGGAGTCGCATAATGCATTGAAGATAACGTAGCAAATAATCAAAGTGGCTTAGTATTATATTATAGAAGAAGCCCCAAACTAGAGCTCGGCTCCAGTTCAACCCCAGCCCAATTCTCTTTCTGCTGCGCCAATTCCTCTTGGGAAAAATTCTTAATAATAAATATTTAAAATATAATTTTAAAAATAACAAACTTGTGAAAAATATCAAAAATCTGGTGATTATATTTGTGACATGGTAAAATATTGTAACCCATAATCTAAAGTAAACAAGTCATAGTATTAGGTAACAAATTCTACAATCTCAGCCACATACACCACAATTTATGGGTCACAATCACATCTTAAGTCACAAATTACACAATCAATTGGTCGTTGTCGTTATTCTTCTTATTCACCTCACATTTTCTATCTCATTCTTCACTCAGAGCATGTTTGATTTTTATTAATTGGGAAAAAATGAGTTTTAAATAGTATTTTTAGGAGAATGTGTAGTTAAAAAGTAAAAAATAGTTTTTGATGTATGTAGAATATTTTATTGCATAAATGTATTATTTAAAAATAAATATATAATAAATTATAAAATAAATTAATGTGTGTCAAACAAACACTTAATTTTTCCTCAACACCAACGTGGTCAACCACCACGACATCGTCCAATCTACTTCTCTAAATATATCCATCTACTCAGCAAGGTCACCACCGCCATCGCCCAATCATTGTTGCTCATCATTTTCAGTCAAAACAAAAATTACAGCAGTAAATATAGAAATTAACTCAATAAAAATCCATTTCAATCATTGTTATCTCGTTGCAAATGATAAATATTTTTCCAATCTCGATCTTTGCCTGGGGTAGGAGACGAAGTACTAATGATTCTTATCGTTTTTAACTTTTTATATGTCAAGCTAAAGAATTTAAAGGAAGGATATGAGTGAAATAAATTATAAATTCAGCGATCAAATTTAATAAATTGAAATTCAACTGCCTCTTGAAGTGTAGTGTAAATGTGATATTTTTATATAAGTAGGAATTATTTCATATCTTGAAGTTTATTGTGCTATGATAAACACGTTGCATGGAATTAGGGAGACAAAATCTGAGCACGTGATTCTAGTTTGACATAGAATTTATCTATTGCAGGTTTTGAATTTTGGTGGAGTAAAATAATTTTCTTAATTTTATATGGATACCTCGTGGTCATTCGAGCTCGGCTCAACTAGGTAGACGAGTTGGTTCGGTCTATGATATCAACTACATTAAATCGAATTTGGAATCGACTACGTTACGTGTAAATAGAATTAATATTGTATGCGCAAAATTATTATGTATATATTTTTCTTCAAAAATGAATCAATCTAAAAAAGTCATGTCAAGTGTAAGTACTTGTTAAAAAGTTCATCCATTTGGATCCTCAAACAAAGCGCTTTCGATTTTGATTAAAAACAATAATCCAATAATGTTTATTATTAACTTAAAGTAACCTTAAGCCACGTACATTAGGAAGGTAATTATTTTGATCCGACACTTAATTTTTTTCTTACGCCACTGACTTTATTATCAAATAAATGAAGAAATCGTTTCGTTGAAAGAAACAATAAAATCAATTGGCATGACGTTCAAGGCCCGTCGTTGAGTGAAGCCTCCCAGTCCCGGAAGACCTGCAAGTAAATTAGATTTAATTATTATTATTATTTTTTTTTTTTGTCCCTGCAAAGTTCACATAATTTATTTTTTTTAAAGTATTCATTTTTAATTACACATTCCTCACTAAAATAATATTACACGCAAATCAAAATATTTTCCTTCATTTTTAATTACACATTCTCCATCAATCTATTATTCCATAATACATTTTTCAAAATTAAAGAGGCTCAAACACACCCTAAATTAACGAACAATTCATTACTTCAATGTCTTAAAATAATTTTCTCACCATAATAACCAAAAAATAATAATTTCATGCTAAGATACTTTACTAAAATATTAATGGGTATTTCCACTTCTACATCGAGTGATGTACATCAAGGATTCCACTCCTTCACATGGGGTGGGATCCACTGGAATAATATTTTTTTATTCGAGTGGACCCTACCCCCATGTGAGGGGGGGGGGGGTGTAATCCCTGATGTAGATTCTGATGTATCATTAACATTACCCAATATTGATTACTATAAAGTTACGATGTCTTTAGAAAAAAAAAAAAAAAAAAACCTATACTTCGTATTTTTAAAATCATGAAAAACCAACTATTCATTATATCACAACATGTCATTATTTGTCATGCTAGAAATGAATTAAAAAAAATTGAGATTTAGGCTCTAGAGGGATTTGATGTTGCTCATATTTTACAGAGATGCTTATTTATAAATCTAATCTGATCATATTAGGTTATGACAATGATTACTTTGTATTATGATCATTGGAGGAACAATATCTATCATGAGGATGCTCTAAAATCTTATTGATTGTTTATTCGAGAATTACGAGATCCCACGTCAATCTTAGAATTCTCGTCATTATAAGAATGAGTATGTATATATTGTGGAAGTAACAAACTACATGTGTAATGAGCAAAACACGAGGTGCGTGGATCACATGAAACACGATGTTGTGTTGAAGCATATGATACGAGTATCGGACAATAAGGTTTCTTTTGATCGTAATGAACCTTATGAGCACAACATGCACTAATGCTCGATCCCTTAAAAGTGCACTAGTAGTAGTCTATATTTCTAGATTAATGTATACAATAGACATGGTTTGACTTGATATTAAATGCATCTCGATATACAACGTGATTAACACTACCTCAAATGCACATAATATTGTATGTGCTTTCTTCTATCGTACCAATCCAAATGATTTACACACATCATTGTGCGTGATTATCATAATAAAATTTGTTGACTTAAATAGTATAACTTATAAATTGCACTTTAATTTAACTCGTTCAAACATATCAAACACATAGCCATATCCCAAGACCATTGCATCAAGTCAAATTATTCATAAACCAGTTTGGCTACTTAATTTTGGTAACTTCCTAAGACGACAAGTTGCATGATACAATTAAATAGCATCATGTGATGTGCTCTAGCTACAATGAAGAAATTTCAAAGAAACCCTGAAAAAAATCAAGAAAGTAGAATCACGTTAGTCTATTATGCTATATAAATCAAAAGTATAAAATCCTTTCAGTACCCATACTTTCATTTGTATCAAATATGCCATCAAATTTCAAACTTTGTTACCTTCTATATCAGATTTCCCGTAGTTGACAAAATTAAAGATTGATATGTACGTGTATTGATAGTGTTAAGTCTTGAATCCCAATTTATGAATCGTATCAGAGTCCAAATCTGTTTTTTCAAGGTCCATTTGACATAATTTTTGAAAAGTCAAAAATTGCTTCTAAAACTAAGAAGTTATTTTTTTAACTTGTTTGGATAATTTTTTAACAGTGCTTTGTTTGGCCATAAGAACTTTGAAAGGAAATAAACTTAAGATAGATGCCTCGTGAAACTTTTTTACAAAAATTAAAAATCCTACTAAACGGGCATTTAAGCACGTTCTCTCACGGACTTGGACTCTTATCTCCTTTCTTCCACTAAAAAATCTACGAAGTGCTCAACATTAAAAGTAGCTCTCAGGAAACTATCGTTTCACCTCATTTCTCTTATTGATTTTCTACCCCGCTAAATAATCATTTTTAAGGTACAATTTATGGTCAGTGAACATCACAACGGATGAAGCAATGTGAATGTGGCCGGCCCACGATTTGGATGAAGTATTTGATGAGGCAAATCGGTTGTTTCATACTGAAAATTATTCTGTTCTTTTGCATTCATAATTCAGACTTTGAAATTGCGAGGCAACAATCAGAGAAAGAAGCGTGTTTTTGATCTAGTTGCTGAAATTGTTAGCGGGGTACTCCCTTCAAATGACACGTTCAAATGACACGACACGACACGACACAACACAACAAAATCGCATTAAATTTAGTGTTTGAGATAACACTCTCCTTGAGACCATATCAGTCCATCACAAAAGAGTGTGAAAGGGATCCAAATATAATGAGATCAATGAACACATTTGTTGACATTTATGCACTAATTATAATAAACAGAACAGTAGATATATATGAGTTATGCAATATTCCGGATAAAAATTTTGACTTTTGAAAAACAAGAACTTAAAATTGTTAAGAAAAAGAACGATGATAGATTTTCTTGCATACCAAAATGTAAACATCGATCTCAATTTATAGATGTTAATACAACCCTTCCAAAAAGTTACAACTTTCGCAAGAGTCACAATATTTCACATGATTGTTGTTTTAGATATTGCCTCTTGAGTTTAAGAAATATGAAGTCGCATGACTATACGGTTCGTCACTTCTTTAAGAATTGGGAGATTTCTCAAAGAAAATAGTGATAATTTAATTTGCCTACGTGGAGGACGAGGAAAGTTCACCTTGTTTCACCTAGTCATGAGGTTCGTCGTTCGTCGAGACACGAACCACCTTCTCAGCTAACTCTTCCTCGTGTTCATCAAGACTCGAACCACCTTAATGAAACTTTGCCCCCGTTTGGCCTCCATTAAAATTTTAATGCATTTTTTAATCTTTTTTTTTTCAATTACGTTCTCTAATAAAATAATATTACACATAAATGATAATTTTTTAAATAGCACATTTTTCAAGAAAATACTATTTTAAAAATTAAAATCTCAAATAATGAGAGTCAAAAAGTCTTTACTCGTTAACAAATTGGGTCTTCGGCCTCGCCTCGTTGGACAGACTTCAGCCAGGCACCTAAAGGTTTAGACTTTACAGGACCATTTGGGCCATGGTAATGTAGCCCATATGTGGCACGTGACTTCTGCTTGAGCATGACTTCTACGTGGTACAAATGATTAACAATACTTTTCAAGTTCTAGTCTAATATACGAGAATACAAGAACGAGAACTTTAACCGAGTATCGTAATTTTATTTTAAATTAAAGTTAACAATTAATTTATAAATTTTTAACCACATATTTTAACTTTTATATAAATTTATTAAAAAAATTATTTTAATCCCATCAAACAGTAGGCTTATGTCCAAACACTCTATGATCACCATGTCGGTGGATAAATTACACCGACCGATCACCGCCGATTCAAGAAACTTCCCTAATTGCAATCCTCTAATGCCATTTTGATTCGTTTGCATGCATGCATGCCACGTCTCACACTCAATAACTCTATGGAATGCACGTCTACACATTAAAACAGTTTTATCGTTACACGTGGCACTGCTGAGTTACTTTATCACCTCATATATCTCTCTCCCACTCGCTTCATTCCCTAACAGAAGAAAATAAATTTCTCAATTTTTTTTTTCGTTATACAGAGCATTTTAGTTACGTTTTGGGAGTAAAATTTCAGTTTCTGGGGATAATTTAGTGACTTGGAAGCGGGAAAATGGCTTCAAGGCAAGCGGCGAAGGAAGAAAGAGCTGAAGCTGCTGCGGGGACTGCAGCAGATGAGCTCAGTGATGTGAACAGAGAGAGAAAACAGAGAGAACAAGAAGGTGAAATGGAGTATGAGACTCAGTATCATCGTGAACAGAGAGGACCTGGTGTTATTGGAAGCATTATCAAGTCAGTTCAAGGGACTGTTGAACATGCTAAGGATGCTGTGATGGGGAAATCTCAAGAAACTACTGAGAAAATGGAGGAGTATAAGGATTCTGCTGCGGGAAAAACTGAGGAATATAAAGATTACACGGCGGAGAAGGCTAAGGAGGCTGAAGAGAAGGCGAAAGAATCGGAGAATTCGGCTGCAGAGAAGGCAAAACGAGCTGCAGATTATGCGGAAGAAGAGGCAAGGGAGAGCAAGGATTCTGCTGCGGGAAAAACTGGGGAGTACAAAGATTATGCAGCGGAGAAGGCTAGGGAGGCCGCTGAGAAGGCGAGAGATACTAAAGATTCAGCTGCAGAAAAGGCAAAACAAGCGAAAGATTATGCGGCCGAAAAAGCCAAGGAGGCCTCAAAGAAGACTAGGGAGACTAAAGATTCTGCTGAAGAAAAGGCTAGGGAGATTACGGATTCTGCAGCGGAGAAGGCTAAAGAAGCTGCAGAGGAGGCCAGGGAGACTAAGGATTCTGCATTAGGCAAAGCTGTGGAATATAAAGATTATGCGGCCCAGAAGGCGAAGGAGACGAAGGATTCGACCCTGGGAAAAGCAGGCGAATACAAAGATTATGCTGCGGAGGGAGCCAGGGAGACGATGGACCATGCAGCTGAGAAGACAAAGCAGGAGAAGGATACGACTATGGAGAAAGCAAAGGAAGCTAAGGATAAAACAATGGCGAAAGCTGGTGAGTACAAAGACTACAATGCTGAGAAAGCCAAGGAAGGAAAGGATACTACTGTTGGGAAGATCACAGAACTTAAGGATTCTGCAGCTGATGCGGCAAGGTGGGCTATGGGCTATATTACAGGGAAGAAAGAGGAGACAAAGCAAAAGACAGAAGAAACTGCCGAGGCTGCAAAGCAAAAGGCCGAAGAAACCAGACAAGAAGCCAAGGTTAGAAATTTGTGAAATACAATATATTGTACCAGTTTTCCTGCTTAATTCTGATTAGATTATCTTGGATCCAAGATGCGTTTTGATCACTGGTAATGTTTATTGATCTGCTGCGTAATTATAACAGATTTTAAATTTGTTCTATGTAGGAGAAGTATGAAGAGTCGAAGGAAGAAGCAAGGTGCAAAATGGAGGAGATGAAGATTAAAGAAGAGGGCGATAGAGATGATGCCAGAAAGAGAGGAGCAGAAGAAAGAGAAGCTGCAACAGAAGGGTAACTTTTTGCTGGGGATACTTTTTGCAGTTGAATTCTTGTGTAAGTTACTCATTGTTGAACTTGAATGCATTGGCTTCTGTTAGGGGAAATGATCAGGCTGAGGGTGGAGGTCTTTTTGGCGTCTTAGGGAGTGTGAAAGATGCCGACAAACTGACGCCACATCCAACCAGGGACAAGACGGGAGCAACGAAGGAGAAGCGAGTGGCTGCGGATCCGGAGGGAACTCAGGTGGAGATGGCGGTTGATCTGGAGGAAACACCAGCTGGGACGACGGCTTCCACCTTGAAAGCGGCTGATCAGCTGTCTGGACAGACATTCAACGACGTTGGAAGGCTAGATGAAGAGGGCGTCGCACGTGTGCTTTTGGTGCGAAAGGAGAAAATGTAGTACCTGCTTAAACTTATTACGTACGGAGCAATTACTACTTTTTGTGGTCCTTTTGATTTCGTGAAACGCTTTGAATCAATGTTGCATATTGTTTCTGAGTTTTGCTAAACTTCGTTCATGAATAAATTCATGCCCCGTTGCTTTCTTGCATCAGTATGACTACACTTTTGTGTAATTGTTGGGCCCACCTAAAGGAGAAAAACATTATTTTTCAAAAAAATCAACATGTCGGCTGAATGCAAATTTTGCTTCACCGATTGAAAATATCACCAACTTCCGTTCACCGGTTTTGATAAGCTTAAAATATTTATTGAATAAGCTTGAGTTCCAATTAGATAAAAATTAATTTTTTGGTAAATTTTCATGAAATTACTAAATTTGAGCTTCATGAGTACTCCACTGAAGGACCCTTCCTTTATTCAAACTGAAGGAACTGATTTTGCAACCGATGGCTTTCGGAATATTTCTCAATGTCTTGGCTACTCATGGAATGTGAATCAGAATGATCTGCTTTATGAAGAAATCGAGAACTTTCTTCAGAATTGTACATTTTTCTTTGATAGATCGTTAAAATTTCATCTCGGTTTCATACTGAGAGGTAAAATGTGGGGATCGTGGTTAAAATTTAACACCCCCACTAACAATTGGGAGTCACACGTGTCCAATGCCCCGTAAGAATATTGAACTTCGCCATTTGTACACTCAATTTTTACACTTTTGTTGAAACTTGTATTTTTGTCAAAAAGTTGTTGGATGAGAAGACAGTTTATCGTGTGGTAAAGTATAAATAATGGTGTACATCAAGTATGATTCAAGGATATTTACTATTGAACATTGGTGGTGGAATTTGGAGCACAATACGGTGATGATTTAACACTAGAGGCTGATGGAATTTTCTTTTATCTTGGAAGGAAAGTTTTGTAGCCATATTTTGAATCATTGTACTATATATAAATTTACATAATGATTTATGTACAATGAGATATGATCGAGTCAAGGTTTCTTCAACCGAATAAAAAATTTTCTTTTCGTTTTGACACAGCATTTGTATATAAACCATTCTATAACTACTTATATACAAGTAGCATAGTTCTTTTGAGTTTTGATTTGGGATTGGATTCAACTTCGGGGCCATCCAGAATTGATTCTTATGGTTCTTTTTTTTTTCTTGTTCTCTTTCTTTTTCTACATGAGTAGATTGACATGAACCAAAAATTGAAGGTCCAATGGACTAATCGAGTAACACGGAACCATATTTATGTAACAAGTGTATATATATTTTTGTAGCCTATGATATTTTCTTGTAATCGATAATTGTAACCGCTACCAATTATCATTTATGATAGACTACTTGCAAACAATGATTGTAACTATGACAATAGATGATAATAATGTCCATGACTCTCAATAATGACAATTTGACAATGGCCAAAAAATATTGAAAGTCGAGTTTAATAATAGGGCCCGTTTGGTAGAAATTAAAAGTCAATTAAAATTGAAAATATAGTCGTTATTGGATCTCATTCGTCTAATAAAGTCAACAATAACGATTATTTTTTCAATTTTAATCTGATTTTAATATCTACAAAACGGGCTCTATATATTGTCACACATGTAAAATATAATGGTTAGTGCATTGTTCGTTGAAATTCCGCAAGTGTACGGATCGTGACAAGTAATAAAATGGATTTATTAAGTTCAAATATCGTCCCACAGAGACTATTATCTACTATAAATTTTTAAACTAATCCAACTTCAATTTAAATTAAAGTAGTAACCAATAATTAAATCAAGTTTTGTTTTCTAATCGAAATTCTAATAAATAAATTATCAAACTATTAATTAAATAGCAAACTCAAATTAAAACTGGAGAAAAGATTATGTGATTAGTTAGTTAGGATTTTCGATTTCACTTAAGTTATTTATCATACATTTAATTCCAATTTATTCAGCCATCTTTCATACGTGTCAATGATCGAATTAACCTATTGTATTTAGTGATCTCTCAAGCAACACTAATTGTATTCATATGCCCTAACTTACTATATTTCTATGTAAATCCACACACATATGAATGCATTTATCTATAGGAATTCAACAAAGATCGCATAGCTTATAATTATCTCTCGATCTCTTATAATGTCTATGTTAATTATTGCACGAGTTAAAAAAATACATCACCTCTCGGTCTCAGTATTATCCTCAAATCAATTAATTGTTGCGCATACAATTAAAGCATTAAACACACAATAATTAATTAATAAGTATTAAAATGATATGAAAAACTTGAAATTAAATATATAATAAAAATCGAAGTTACATCATCCATCCTAACATAAAAATATTTAGCCACGCACAATTTTGAAATTAAATATGCAAAAGTGGAAAGACATCACAAAAATTGACAAAACGTGAAAATTTCTGATATTTGCGTGTGTATATATTTCTGCCAGCAGCAAGCCTTCTCCTTCTTCCTCCCCAGCCGGCTCCTCTGCGTGAATATATAATATATTAAATTCTTCCACCTTCGCCTGTGTTGTATTTATATATCTAATCACTATTGCATCCTTTTCCTTTATTTCATCATAAGCTACCCACTATGCTGATAAACTCAATTTCAATAATGGCTTCGGCTCTCTTTTCCCTCTGGCTGTCGTGCAACTGTATATATATTAAACCTAACCCACCAATTATTTGGTCCATTTAGGAATTTAATTTGAGGTCCAATTAACTTTGAATGTCGAATTAAATTAATTTTTCTTTCTAAGTCCTCAATTCTTGTGTAAACTGCAAGTTAATCCTTGAAATAAATTTATTTGTGCAGCCCATGTCAATTTAGTCATCGCACTTTGAATTTTTTCCATTTTTCACTCTTTTGTATTCTTTTCTTCAATTCTTCATTAAACATAAAGTTTTACCTACAAACGACAATTTAACATAAATTATGCATAATTTAATTCAAAAGACAATAAAATATCATGATTTAGTGTCACAATTAAGTGTAAAAACTACACTTATCGTACATTATCTTCGGAAATGTGTTTGGTTAAGCAGAACAAATGCACCCACCTCCACACTTATCCAATCATCAACTGTGAAATGACCCAAGAAAAACCCTACTTGGCTACATTGGGTCAAAATTTCCCATTATAGAAAATTAGAAATGCCGAAGGAACCTTCTTGGAAAATCCTGCATCAAAATATCATATGGAAAGTATATATGTCGCTATGTGTTATATTTCAATTTTCAATCATCAATTGGCATTTTCTTTATTTAGTAAAATTTTAGTGGAAAATTGTAAGGATATTCAGGCACTTGTTTGGTACGAATTAAAATCGAATTTAATTTGAGTTAAAGTCAAATAATCAATATCAACCACATATTTCATGGGTCTCACAACTTTTTAACTGCATATTTCAAAAATTTATATCACAATCTACTAAAAATCTAATTTTAATACACACCGAACACCCTCTGATTGAATCTATCGGAATAGTGTAGAAGAAGATAAATATGTTACAGAATTTGTTCTTTCTTGTGTTTAGTTTTATGTACTAAAATTGACGTGTAAGTATATTTATAATTGATATATTTGGATTAAGTTTAAAAATTGCTATTCCTCAAAGCAAGCCTCGTAACGAAACCATTAGATGTAGACAACGACCGTGATTATGCCACGTATCAAATTCCTCATGTATATTCTTGTCACGTGCTCAAGAATATTTATTTCAATTTTGCTACACTTATAGTGTGTTTGATTGTATTTATTTTTCATGAAAAATATCAATTTTCCATCCAAATTTCTACTTTGAAGTGTTTGATTGCTATTTTTTTTCCATGAAAAATATTTTTCAATTTTTAAAAATATGCCTAATTTTCCTTTTTTTTTTAAAAAAAAACACTTTCTTTGGGGAAGTAGGTTTTTGTTTTCCTTAAAATAAGGAAAATATTTTCTTTTTTAGAATATATTTTACATGACAATCAAACACACTCATTTTATTGCAAGCATGGAATTCTTATGGAAATAAAATAAATTTTAGACAATTGAATTGTTTAGAACTTATTTACATGGAAATTATTAATTAAATATATTGATTGGTTTAATTTTCAATCTAAAAAATGTTATATTTGTCAATCTTTTATTGGTTGGTAAACGAGAGAGATGAGGAAAATGAGAGAGTGGATGAATTGTCCGAAAAATAAAAATATATCCCTCATGAAGAAAATATTTTTCCTTTTTAAAAAAGATATGGTCACGTGACTAATTTTTGTACTGAGAAAAATGTAAATCAAATATTCAAAATAGGAATTTGAATGAAAAAATGATATTTTTCACGAAAAATAAAGTTTATCGAACACACCATTATAATTTTGTTGACATTCTACGATGTGACGCAATCTAACTACTTATTTGGATAACACTTATTCATATTAATGACTATATTTTTTACACATCATGGAATGTCAATCAAGATATACAAAATGAATATACAAGTAGCTTCAATTTATTTAACCCACATAATTTTTTTGGAAAAAAAATGAGTTTTTGAATAGTATATTATTTTAAGAAAGCAGTGTTCTAAAAGGCGTAATACGTGGAGGCCAAGTTATAAACTATGCGAGTTTAGGCAAGGCATATACGTAAAAAAAAAAAAAGTTTTCTTATTTTAATTTTTAATCAATCAAAAAATCATTTAATAATTAAAAGTAATATCTGTCAAACATCTAAAACTCATTTTTAAAAATTTTATATATTTTTTCAAAATTTTTTCAAAAGTTTCCAACAAAATTAAGTTTCAAATGTAAGTCAACCTTTAATTTTTAATTTAAAATATTTGTAAAAAAGAGTTTAAAAAATAATAATAATGCGTGCCTAGACGCACACTCATTAGGTGTAAACTATTGCCGTTGTCTGTTAAATAAGACACCAAACCATTTGGCTTGACGTTTTTACGGCGTATTGGCGACGTCTAGACGCGCATTTTAAAATTGTAAGAGAGTGATTAAAATGTAAAAAAAAATTGAATGTTTTATAAAAAAATATTTTATTACAACAACGTGTAATTGAAAATGAATTTTAGAAATAAAAAAGGACAATGGTCGACAAATAAATGAGGGCTTAATTTTTCTCTATATATGTAGCGTCTCGTCTCATTAGTTGGTGTTCATTTGTGCGTTAAAGGGAGAGTACATAAAGGAAAGGGGTGTGAGTGTGGCGTTTAAAGTTCGAAGCATAACTGTTGTTGGTGTTGGCCATGGCAACAAAAGGTTTGGTGGTGTATTTGATAACGGGTTTCTCTCTGGCTATTCTGTCTGTATACTTTATCAACAACCATTCTATCAATGGCGGACCCTTGGTTCTTTCATCTTCGACCTCAAACGTTTTACAAATTTCTTCAGGACCCGATTCCAAAGTTTGGCCGGTTCGTATGCGTTTTTCTTACAAAAACACTCACATATATGTATATGAGAGTTTTATGTGTTTATGTTTAACTTTAACGGTTATGTTCAGGATATTTATATCTCTTTAATTTGCTGAGACGTGGTTTTGTCTCTTGTTTTTTTATCCTTCGTTTTGGGTACAGAAATTGAGGTTTAGTTGGAGAATTGTATTGGCAACTATAATAGGATTCTTGGGTTCAGCTTGTGGAACGGTGGGTGGTGTTGGTGGAGGAGGCATTTTTGTTCCTATGCTTACTTTGATTGTTGGGTTTGATACCAAATCTGCAGCTGCTATTTCAAAATGTAATGGACTTGTTCTTGATAATTTTAATTGGCTATGTCTTAAATGTTTTTTTTTTTTTTTTACTGTGTTTTCATTCTTAAATTAGTCAGTTCTTCTATGAACAACAAACTTGAAACTATGGTCGAGTAATTGAATATCAGTTGTTTTAAAACTCAAAATTGTGATTGAAGATTTGTGGTTTATTAATTATTATGTGTATTGGTGCAGGTATGATAATGGGAGCATCGGCATCATCAGTTTGGTACAACTTGATGGTGCCTCATCCATTCAGAGAAGTACCAATAATTGACTATGATTTGGCACTAGTTTTCCAGCCCATGCTGATGCTTGGCATTACACTTGGTGTGGCTCTCAGTGTTGTCTTCCCCTATTGGCTCATCACGATCTTAATCATCGTGCTCTTCTTGGGTAAATCGACATGATATTTTCTTGTATAAATATTTTTTTATTTCTTAAATAACTTACAGTGAAATAATTAGTTTAATACATGTTATCTATGGGATTTGCAAATGATTTTCTGTTTGAGTTCTTTAGAAAGGAAGCACTAATCATTGGTCTGTATTATAAGCTATAGAACATCACTAGTTTTGACTGAATATTTAAGGGTTTTTTTTAATGTTTTGTTTATTGCTAACAGGGACTTCATCAAGGTCCTTTTTTAAGGGGATAGAGATGTGGAAAGAAGAGACAATTTTGAAGGTTAGTTGGTTTAATTTAAAATCTGTTGCAATTTGTCATCAAAACAGTATAAACAGTTCAGGCAGATTATTGTAAAGAAGATAAGGTTATATAGAGCAAATATAATATTGCAGAGCTATTGAAAAAACAAATTAAATTTTATTTATAATAAATTTGAGGTCGACTACAAGAGCTATCCAAACATGAAACATATAATTGGATTGTGTATGTTTCTTATGGTTCTTACTTTATGTGTCGCTTTGTTTGGATTGGATAACTGCAGAAACAAATTGCAGAACAACAAAAAACTTTTGTCAATTCTCATGGGGAATGTAAGTACTTAAAAAACGTAAACAATTACATGGTAGTTAAAGAATTATTCTTAGAAAAACAGGAAAAAGAATATCTGATTTTCTTATTCTCTTCGTTTCTCAGTTCCAATTGATACTGAGTATGAGTCACTGGTTCCTGAAGAGGAGAAAACTGTATTGGTAAGTCAAAGATTTTCTTAACTGTCTGTTTATGACTACCATTAATTTGTGGATTTTAAATAATTTTTCATTATTCTTTCAGCAAATTATGAGGGACAACCTTAATGTAAAGCGAATTCTGGTGCTAATACTTGTATGGATTTTGTTTTTGCTTCTTCAAATCTTCAAGGCAAGTGAAGTTTTGGTGGTTTTCTTTCTAGACTTGAAAAATAATGTACTATTAGATTGTTTATTCGTGTATTTTTATTTTCTAATATGGACCTGAATTTGCAGAACAATTTGAAGGCTTGTACTCCATTGTACTGGCTACTCAACTTGTTACAGGTACAAGACGAAGACATTCAACATACAATCCCTTTTAATAATTTAAGCTCGTAGATTACTGGATTGTTTAATAAGTTCAAATATAACCTTGTCGAGTCACAAATATAAATGAACAAGTTCCTTTCTTTTTGGATGATTATCCAAGCAAGCACCTTGTGGTCTATATTTTTGCCCGTTTGGCTGTGGGAATTGAATTAATTTCAACTTCTTCTGTTTCTGTTTTCAGTTGCCAGTTGCTCTTGCAGTGTTTGGATATGAATGTGTCAAATTGTACAAGGAAAGCAAGAAAAGAAGGAAAACAGGGAATCCAGAATCAATATGTGAAGCTGCAATTGAATGGACTGTTACAAATCTTGCATTTTGTGCCCTTTTTGGCATCATAGGAGGCACTGTTGGGGGTTTGTTAGGTTCTGGTGGTGGTTTCATTCTTGGTCCCCTACTCCTTGAAATTGGTGTCATCCCTCAGGTAAATTTCTCATGTTCACCCCATTTACATGTTTCTTCACCTCATTTATATTCAATGATGTGTATTAAGATTTGACAATTTACCCTGATTAACACAACATTCTTCCTTTGTCTGGACTTAAGTCCGAATATGAAAGACATGGACGGTTACCTTAGTTATATTTAGCAATATTATTGGGATTTATGACATAACATTCGAAAAGTTAATGAAAGGCTGCTTTGCGTTGGATGCTCTTTACCCTCCCCACAATGAAATGGTTCACTCCGCTCACCCCCTTTCCCCTGTTCGGGGTCAATCCCCCACTACGGATAGAGATTATATTCAGCATTGAAGAATGTACAATTCGTCAGCTATTTTGTCAGTGTTGTTTTAGCTCATTTATGAGCATTCAAACTTCTAATAGAGTACACTGCTCTGTCCATGTTATCGTGGGGTAAAAGAGAAAATTTTTAAGGGGCTAGCATGCCTGAATTTTCACTGCATGTGACAACTATGTTGGATTTTAATTGCGCTTACAGATTATTTGAAAACAATTAGCATTTCAACATTAGATTTGAGGATTGACTATAGGACTGTTCATCAGGGAATCTAGGCATATGCTCAAAACACGGTATTTGATAGGAGGATTTAATTAATCGTGGTTGGTGTTGCTTTTATTACAACTCTATTTTAAGGATAATTATCGCTATTTTTAAACATCTTTCACTATCTGAACTTGTGAAGGAGGCTGAATAGTCTTCTTGAAAATATCATTATTTTTAATGTGAAATTGACATCTGTTTATTCTTTCTCCACCAGGTAGCTAGTGCAACAGCAACGTTTGTGATGATGTTTTCATCTTCATTATCTGTGGTGGAGTTTTATCTCCTCAAGTATATTGAGGCCCCAGCTTCCCGGGGTGGTCAATTCGGATAGTCAACTTGGCCAGTTTCGGCTTCTTTCTTCGATGGTGATAGCCCTTACTCGCAGCACGAGGACGGGTTCACCCCCTTTCCCCTGTTCGGGGTCAATCCCCCACTACGGATAGAGATTATATTCAGCATTGAAGAATGTACAATTCGTCAGCTATTTTGTCAGTGTTGTTTTAGCTCATTTATGAGCATTCAAACTTCTAATAGAGTACACTGCTCTGTCCATGTTATCGTGGGGTAAAAGAGAAAATTTTTAAGGGGCTAGCATGCCTGAATTTTCACTGCATGTGACAACTATGTTGGATTTTAATTGCGCTTACAGATTATTTGAAAACAATTAGCATTTCAACATTAGATTTGAGGATTGACTATAGGACTGTTCATCAGGGAATCTAGGCATATGCTCAAAACACGGTATTTGATAGGAGGATTTAATTAATCGTGGTTGGTGTTGCTTTTATTACAACTCTATTTTAAGGATAATTATCGCTATTTTTAAACATCTTTCACTATCTGAACTTGTGAAGGAGGCTGAATAGTCTTCTTGAAAATATCATTATTTTTAATGTGAAATTGACATCTGTTTATTCTTTCTCCACCAGGTAGCTAGTGCAACAGCAACGTTTGTGATGATGTTTTCATCTTCATTATCTGTGGTGGAGTTTTATCTCCTCAAGAGGTTTCCAATTCCCTATGGTACATATATTTTTAGCTTCCTTTCCATTTTTTTCCTCAAAAAACACAACTATTCTGAAAAAATATCCTTTTTTTATTATTTATTTATTGCAGCTTTATACCTCATGACTGTGTCTATTTTGGCTGGCTTCTGGGGACAGTTCTTCATAAGAAAACTTATCACAATTCTAAGGAGGGCTTCTATCATTGTGTTTATACTGTCTGGAGTTATTTTTGCCAGTGCTTTAACAATGGGTTAGTGTAAATCTTGTTCGCTATAATATCTAGTGCCTGAACATATGTATTTTCTTTATATTTTCAAGAATTTCTGTTTCACTGATCATTTTGTTTTCTTGCTGGAATTTGCAGGAGTAATTGGAACAGAGAAAAGCATCAGAATGATAAACAATCATGAATTCATGGGTTTTTTGGATTTTTGCACCAGTCAATAATTTCTATAAAATTATGGAATTTGTACAGTTGTATCAGTAGGGGTGTTGGCCAATGCCTAATTGCCCAACGCCCAAATTTAATAATGTGCATTTATGTTGTGTGAGCTGTGTTGATGGTTAGCTTATCGCTAACTCCACCACCATACCCAAGTTATGCAACTTTTTTATTCTTTTAGGGATTGAAAATGAAAAACAAATAATAAATTCTTGTTTGTATTTATATATATTTTTGAAAGAATAATGCTATATGATACTTGTACATAATAGAATTACATAAGTTACGTACAAATGACATATAAAAGGAGAGTAGAAGTTTTTTCTTTTTTATTTGATTAAAGAAATTATAACTCAATCATATCTCACTCATTATATGTATTTAAATCATTATGTATATGTAGTATTACCTTTTTTTATATATTCTTTTTCAATCATCCAAACCCTCAACAAAGTTCACAATTTACCTCTATACTTTTACTTGAAATGTAATCACTTATTAATAAGTTGTTCGATCTATCTTTAGGCTCCAACTTTACTACTAGAAACGTGATTCTCCCATTGTATGGAAAGTTTCTAGTGAATGGTGGTCTTCCCCACAACAATTGTACCCCACGATACGCGTGCGAAACCCTTGGACATGTTCGTCATTTGCCATGATGTCAACTACTAAATTAACTTTATTTTGGGACCTCGTCTATAGTCTGAAATTGACATGTCTTGATTTCAATCGAAAGCATGAGCGTGTTCTTCTGCTTATTTGATATTAGGAGTGAGTAAACATGTAGTATTCATGTAACCTACTTTTGCAATAATTAAATTTTAGAAGATGCTTTTGCAATAATTAAATTTTAGAAGATGGACTCAAAAGAGAATTGATAGTTTTGATAAAAAGTATTAAGTTGGGATAAGACAGTTTAAATGCATGGTGGGTCACCTAAGTTTGAGCGAAGGTGCATTTACGTCACCAATCTTCAATTTATTGCAATCAAATCACACAAGTTTTATTTATTTACGTATATAGTCACTCATTTTCAATTTGATGACATCAAGTCACCCAACTTCGATTTGCTTGTAGACTTGATCATTAAATGAATTGCTTCGTCAATTTTAACTGATTCTACAAGACCTAGACAATAAAAAAAAACGTATGACTACCATATATGTCCATGTCCCAAAACTATGCATGTTACGAATCTTAAATTAATTTCTTGAAAAATCATAAAAACTAAGATCACACTTTTACATGTAGTTTCATTATTTTTAACATCGAAATCGGCATATTTTTTTAATTAAAATGATATTAATATTTATTTAATTAGATCAAAGATAGATTATTATTTTTTTCGAATATGATGTGTGTTATAACGAAATTATCATGTAAAAATAGGTGTGCCACGTGTCGACGCACTATTGAGCAGTTTGAAAAAAAAAACACTCAATCAACACTTGCCACATCACTTTGTTTTTTCCCATTCTGATTTTAATCCTGAACAAGAGAACAAATCAACAAAAATTGGAATAAACCTTTAAATAGAAAGTTAATTTTGACCATTCCAAGATTCTGCCTTTATTTTTTTGTATTTATATAGCTTTTTCTTTGTTGTCTTCTTTCAAACCACCCACGTTTTCCATCTTATCATAGGTATCTCGTTAAAGGATTATCTAATATGGATCTCTTGTATGCCTATGGCCCATAATTTAATACAAGAAATGTACATATTTGGAATAGAAGATATTGTTGGAATCTAACATATTGTTCCTCAATAAATGGGTGAACAAGGTATCCAAATGTGTATTTAAGATCTATTGTTGATTTTTGCTGTCCAATTTTCTGTCCATCTAATTGTAAATTAATTTTTCATAACGTGTCAATTTGCAAATGGGATGAACAACAAATTGAACAGCAAAAATAAAGGGCAAATCTCAACTCCCAAATGTGCCCTATGGAATCACATGTAGTGTTTGCAGGCATTTATACACTAATGACAACAAATAGAACACCAAGAAGTATTTATAAAATTCTTCATAATTCGATTTTGCACTATATCGATGACAAAGCAAGAAATATGAAGTGAAAATCAACGGAAAAAATGGTAGTTAAGTATATTAGAATAAGAGGGAGTATGAAAAACTTTAATTCAAATACATGATCAAAGAATCTATTTGTAGATTTGTGTTACATCTATTTTGATTGGAAGACACCAAGTTTAAAAATCCATCCACTAGTTGATGTGTGATCTTCTCTATATGTGATCCTAATCAATTTGTAAATCCTTCCAAGACTAGAAGATTTCACTGCAAAGTTCTCTGTTCCCTTCTTCAACTTGGTACAAATATTGGCATACACAATAAGAAAATTATCCCCATCTATTACTTTCGCTAAGATGTCCACTACCCTATTAGAACTGACTGAGAGTTTTTTAGTTGTGATTGAACTCAATTGAATATGTGCAACAAAAAAAAAATTTACTTAATTTTGTAATGTCTCTTCATCTTCGGTCTCTCTCATTTGAATCTCCCTCATCATCCTCACTCCAAGTGTCATTTATGGCCTTGAGGTATAAACAAAAATTTAAACTATATGGATGTCTATCTTCAGATATAATTATCTCATCTATACTGATTACGCACTGACATTTATAAATATGTGTCTCTTGCGATTAGAGGTTAAGGATCTTTAATATAATTATGTTTATTTTTTATATAGAATTTATAATAATACTTTTATACGTGAATTCATAATTTTTTTTCTATTTTTGAACCATTCATTTTTCGTAAAATCTATTCTAATAAAAATCTATAATCTATAACAAATGCAAAAGCCACACACGAAAATGACAAAATTGACCCAAACGTGCTAGTTGAACTTGTGCTGTGGGACCGTGCATCTTTATCAGGACCAAAATCCACGTCAACAGAAACTGAAAACCATCTACTTATTTACCCTTCATTTCCATTCCCTGCGATGGCAACATTAAAAACACTGGAGGTCACCCAAATTTGAGTAAATTTTCATTTTAGTCACTCTACTTTATCTGTTTCAAATTTATCACAAAAGTTTCAATGTCCTTTCAATTTAATCACCAATAACGATTTCATCACCAAACTTAGTGTCCCTTCTATGTCAAAATCGTATTTTCTTATGTAGAGTCCTTTTTATTTTTTTAAAAAAAATTGATCAAAAGATTTCACCTCCCAAAAAGGGACTCAAATCAAGGTCATCGGATAAGAATTTATTCTCACCACTTGACATTAGTTTACAATGTTGGCTAGACAATGGCGTAAACTTATGTTTTAACACAAATTGAACGATAAAAGTACAATTTTGAACATAGTAGCATCTTATAATACGAGCAAAGCTCCCCTTGTTATATAAACATGATTTTAGGAGTTGAAAAACGTGATTATTGTACAATTGGACAATTAACTAGTCTCATTAATGCACATATAATCCATGTAAAAGTTCATATAGGAAATGGAGTTAAATATTTCGATAAAATCGTCATATATGACCACAAAACAAAATTTAAACTTCCGGGATGAGTCTGAAAAGAGGAAAAAAAAAAAGAAAAAAAATGATTTTAAGCCCCTATTTGGTATACATTTTTGGAAAAGAATGTATTTTTATTATTGATGTGATGGGGAATATGTAGTTGAAAAAGAAAGAAGAATTATTGATGTAATAAAAAATATTATTCTATTAAAAAATATGTAATTGAAAATAAATAGAAGGATGAGAATAAAAAAATAACGTGGCTCAATCAGCCCTAAAATAAAATTTGGTTCCAAGTTACTCCAAAATCCTATCTGAATACAGATGACAGTTTTGCACAATCCTGTGGGACTGGACTCTCTCTCCCTCTCTCTACCCACAACATGCGGCTCCTCGGTAAGGATAAAGTAAAACCATGGGCTGTTTTTTCTGTAGCTAAAACCAGCTGCTCTTCTCGTGTCCTACATCTTAACACGCAAGTTGTTTTTATACCTAATCCACTTTTGCTTAGCTCTTATTTACTTCAAATAAATATATGTTCTTGTTCTCTGTTATGTATATATGGACAGAAGAAGGATCGTGATGCTGTAAATACTGATCAATATAAAGAATTTCTGCTTATTCAATTTTTTGAGGGAATTCTTGTTTCTTGATTTTGTTCGTATAATCATCTGGAGAAGACAAGAACTGGGTACCAATTTACCTTACGTAGTTCTTCTATTCTAATATCTTTGTGGTTAGTTTCACATTATATTATGTACACAGATGTGAAGATAATAGACTTCGTCTTTTTTTATTTTTTGAAATTGTATGGAATCTAATGCCGTTCCTGGGGGAATGTATTCTAGTTCAAATCCAGGAATGTTAGGACTAGAAATGTCACTTCAGCACCGCTTACCGCCGCCGCATCAACACTCCACGGTTGGCTATGGCGGCGATTACCACTCAGAAACTCAGCAGTCCGGGAAACAAGGGTACCCACATGCTGCAAAAGCTAAGAATCCAAGCTTAACATTTAGTGATGACGATGAGCATGGTTTCACCGCTGAAAACATTGCTGATGATGGGAAGAAGAAAATGTCCCCTTGGCAAAGAATGAAATGGACTGATAATATGGTGAGATTGTTGATAATGGTAGTGTATTATATTGGAGATGAAGTTGGGTCTGAAGGCAATGATAAAAAGAAGGGTGGTACGGTTTTGCAGAAGAAAGGGAAATGGAAATCTGTGTCTCGGGCTATGATGGAGAAAGGGTTTTATGTGTCGCCACAGCAGTGTGAAGACAAGTTTAATGATTTAAACAAGAGGTACAAGAGGGTTAATGATATCGTTGGCAAGGGAACTGCGTGTCGAGTGGTGGAGAATCAAAGTTTGCTTGATACTATGGACAATCTGTCGATGAAAATGAAGGAAGAAGTGAAGAAATTGCTGAATTCAAAGCATTTGTTTTTCAAAGAGATGTGTGCTTATCATAATAGTTGTGGTCATGGAACTCACGGTGGTGGTGATGGTGGAAGTGGCGGTGCTCAAGATTCACTGGCAGAGCCATCTCAGTCACAGCAACGAAGTTTTTTACACTCATCGGCAAAGATAGAGGGATCTAAAGTGGAAAAGGGGGTTAGCATTGAAGAAGAATATGACGAGGAGGATAGTGATGAAGATGATGACGATGATCATGAAGAAGATGAGGACGACGATGACCCGGATGAACAATCATCGAGGAAGAAACTCAAAAAGGGATTGTTTCATTCACCTATGATTCAACAATTCAGTACTGAGTTGACAAATATGTTGCAAGATGGAACAAGAAGTCCCTTGGAAAAACGACAATGGATGGAAAGGAGGTCGATGCAATTGGAGGAGCAGCATTTTGGTTTCCAAAGCCAAGCATTCGAGATTGAGAAACAGAGGCTAAAATGGTTGAAATTCAGTGCCAAGAAGGAAAGGGAGATGGAGAGAGAGAAGCTGTCAAATGAGAGATTGAAGCTGGAAAATGAAAGAATGGTCTTTCTTATTCGACAAAAGGAGCTCGAATTGCTTGATCTTCAGCCATCGTCGAACAAGAGAAGTGACCCTTCAATAACTGGATGAATCAATAGTTCTTAAAACTCGAGATAGATTTGTTTCTTGTTCTTCAAACTCTCTCTCTCTCTCTTTTTTTTTTCCAGAATCAAATGTACTTTTACAGTTTCAAAGTAGTATTTATACAGAGCTTTTTGGTTTTTGCTTCTTGTTGAAACTGGTATTATGTATTCATTGTTTCTGAGTTTGCATGTACATAATCAATACAAATAATACTACTATAATTGTAATGATTTCACAAGGGAGGGAAGCTATGCATGGACTACTCCCAAAGTTTAATTTGGTTTCAAAATGGCCAATGTATCTATGATAATTCAAGTTGGTTAGTAACGATAGTTGCAACTCCAGTCACCTGCAAGAGCTCAGCAAGGCTATAGGCTCTCAGTCCGGGGCAGCCTATTGACATTGAGATCACGACGGGTGGATCTATGTTATCGGATGAACATGCTTTGGCATTAACTGGAGACATTTCTGAGCTATGCATTATTTCTATTGGAGACGACAAATCACCGGGACCGGATGGATTCTCATCTTGTTTCTTTAAGAATGCCTGAAGAATTATTGAAAGAGATTTTACGGAGGCAGTCATGGAATTCTTTAATTCTAGTTCGCTCCTGAAGCAAACAAATCACACGATCATTGCTCTAGTTTCCAAGGAGAATCATTCAAATTCCGTTGGCGATTATACACCTATTGCATGTTACAATGTGTGTTTTATAATGTTATTACTAAGATCATTGCATCTCGGTTGAGTTATATTCTTGGTTCAATTATTGATCAAGCACCAGCCGCATTTGTGGAAAGTAAAAGCATGGTGAAGAACATTCATCTTGTTCAAGAGCTTTTGAGGCAATACAATCGTAAAATAGTTGCTCCTAGATGTCTTCTTAATATTGATTTTAAGAAGACATATGATTCGGTTAATTAGGATTTTCTTAGAAGTGTGCTTGAAGGCCTTGGTTTTCCTACAAAGTTCATCGGATGGGTGATTGAATACATTACCACGCCTAGTTATTCTATTGGATTTAATGGTGGCCTTTATAGATTCTTTAAGGGAAGGAGGGGGCTTCGTGAAGGCGAACATTTATCTCCATTTTTGTTTGTTATTTGCCTTTAATTTTTCAAGGATGCTTGAGGTAGCTACCGAGGATAGTGAGTTTAACTATTATCCTAAATGTGGTCAATTGAAAATCACTCATTTAGCTTTTGCGGATGACTTGATGCTATTTGCAATGGGGATATTATCTCAGTTGGAATCTTGATGGAGTGCTTGTCCAAATTTGGAGACATGTCGGGACTTAGGATGAATGTGAACAAGTCTAATTTGTATACGGAGGGCATTCATGAACAAGAGTTGGAGGACATACACCAATTAACTAACATGGCAAAGGGTTCTATGTCATTTCATTACTTGGGAATACCATCTGCAGCGGAAAAGTTGAAAGTAAGCACTTATTACACCTTTACCAACAAAATTTTGGCCTACGTAGGAGCATGGTCTAGGGTAACTTTATCTTATGCGGGAAGGGCAGAATTTGTGAGGACTGTACTTCAAGGTGTTGAATGTTTTTGACTTTCCATTCTTCCTATTCCGACCACGGTTGTATCAACGATTGTTTCTATTTGTCGTAATGTCCTTTGGGGACGAAGAAAGCAATTGGTTGCATGGAGTAGTGTTTACTTGCCGAAACATAAGGGAGGCTTGGATTTCAAGACATCAAATGTTGGAACTCGGTACTTCTTGCTGAAACCCTTTGGAACATTCCTAGCAAGGACACTATTTGAGTTAGGTGGGTTCATCAGATATTTTTGCGTGAGCCGAATGTTTGGGAGTACACGGTGAGGATGACTCTCCGTTGTTAAAAAAGTTGTTGGAATTACGCAGACAGATTTCACAGGCTGAACAAGTGCAGTCAGATAGACGAAGACAGGTTGGTAGACGGACATAGACAAGCAGCCAGCCTGAACGCACACAGGCAGGTGCACGCAGGCTGGCGAAATGGGTAACTTCAGGCAGCTTTAATATTGCAAAGGCCTGTGAACATTTCATGTTGAAGGGGCCAAAGACAGCATGGGCAGCAACTGTTTGGAATGCTTCCATCACCGCTAAGCATGCTTTTAACCTATAGCTTGGTACTAAGTCCAAGTTGTTTACTAAGGATAAACTTACACACTTGGAGATTGACCAAACTTGCAGCTTGCGTGAAATTGGTATCGAAACGGAACAACACATTTTCTTCTCATGTCAATTTAGTGCCTCCGTTTGGGAAAAGGTTCGTGTGTGACTTGGCATTAGAAGATCTGTCTGCATTATTGAGTGCATTGAAGTGGACTAAAAAGAGGCTCGGGGAACATCTTGGCAAAGTAAGGCTAAGAGAATTGTTCTTACTAGCACTGTTTACCACTTATGGATGGCACGCAACATAAATTTCTTTTATGATCTTAAAACGCACGTTGATAGCATTAGACGGATTAAAACACATGTATACAAAATTTTGTTTTCTTTGTATCGGTATAATTTAATTCATTTTAAGTCTTTGGCGCTAGGTCGTTAGATCATTGTCGTTTGTACATTTCTCATATGTTTGCCCGGGTATGCTATTGTTATTGATCCTTGATTGTCCGGATATGCTCGGTATACTTGTATTGGTACTTGAACTTAGTTTGTTCGTGAATGTCCGGTGTATTTGTACATAATTTTTTATTAATATATATCACATTTATCGATAAAAAAAGGTTTTGGAGAATTTAAATTTGGTGAAAGTGGGAAGTAACTCATATTTTTGCTAACAATTGGTGTGACGTCGAGACATCTTTGCACCATATAAAGAAAAAAACAGGGACATCCTTTTTAGAAGGCTAGTCACTGTCGTGCTCGACTTTTGTCCCCATTATTATCCCACGAGGACAAACAGGAAAGGGTATTCTTGAAAAATTAAAGCAAAACAATTAAAATGAAGAGACACGCCCAGTGGGACTCGAACCCACAATCGCCTGATTAGAAGTCAGACGCCTTATCCATTAGGCCATGGGCGCTCCTCTGTTTGTCTACTACATGATAAATTTAATAAAGTCTTAAAAATAAGAATTGTTCCAGTTTCCAAATTGATTTCACCCATAATGAACCTGACTGACCTATCCCACCTTAGATAAATGCATTTCTTTTATATTGAATAAGTGCGGAATTTATTTAAATTTTAATTTTTTGTGGATCAAGTCTACAAACAAACAAGACACTACTACTCAATTTTACACAATATCTCGGGGCTTTTGAAATTTTAATATTTTTTATACTCCGTACAAATTTATAAATTCAGTAAAAATCACACATTAATTTTAATCGGACATTTATAATTATTATCCATACATTTTATGAAATTTACTATTATTCTCTTTTATAATTCGTGACTTTGTCAAACGGAATGAGTGATTATTTAACTTTTGCTCATTTTCGCAATTATGCTCTTTCTTTGCCACATTTAACATTAATGAAATAGCACATCTTGTATCCGATTACTGTATATTCAAACATTCTGTTAATGTGCTTTGAAATGAAGACAAATATTTCGTTGAAATTTTATGTTTGTTTTACTTTTTGCTTATTTAAAAGTACCAAGGGCATATAAAAAGTAAATAAGTACTTAATTGCAGCAAAAGGGATAGCAGATTTATTCAACCACAGTAACTTTCAAAATGAAGACTGCATCTCCCTAAATATTACAGCAAATCTGTTCTTCGCCGATAGAAAATTGGGGGACATCACTTCCCATCAAAAGGAATAACCCAATATACATTGAGATTGTCTCTGATACTATGATGAGATAGTTCTCAAAACCACTTGGTTCAAATGCCACACTGATGGTCGCTAGAATTCATCCATCGAATCCAAAAAAATCAGGCAATAATTAAATTAATCCTCGAGCTCGATAATCTTAACTACAGAAGCATCTCCAACTTTTTGGCAGACCACAATTCGGTCGTGTGACTTGATAACTCCAGAGGCCTTTCCATGGTCAAGTGCAACTTTCAGAACTGACTCGTTAATTGCACTTGTAGACTCGGCCTGAAACATGAAGAAATGTTAACTTCAATCTAAGTCAATGTCTAATAAATCACGAGAACGATGTAATTCAGTCCCCATGGGTAGAACATGACACTGCAAACTGCCGTGTAAGCTTGAAGTTAGTATTCTAAATACAGAACTGTTCAATCCATATAAAGGCTCATACATCAGAAGGAAATTACGGTGGTAGTCAATAGATTTGAATATAAAGAGCGACAACATAATTCCATACACACAAGGTTCCTCGTACTTGCATATAATCCAAAATCTAAGAACAAAGATAAAAGGATTTCAAAATATAACTAGCAGAAACGATACCCAATGCCCACAACATTATATAACGAAGGCCAAGCAACCAATGACAAAGTACAATTTGGATACAAAATATGCGATTCCATAATTTAGTACAACTACGCACAGGAAGAAACAAATTACTAGACAATGTATAGATGCCTTATTCCCACTTTATGTAAGCTGTCCAGAGCAATTTCAAAATGAAACAATTGAGAAAAAGATTCAAATGTCTTCTTGAAATAAACATATAGTTAGGTAGAAGCCAAGATATATGACAACTACATTCTCATGAATATATTTCTACAAATTACTTGACCATATTCTAACTAGAAAGGTATTATGCGGTAACAATTACAGAACTTACCGGATGACGAGGATCAGCTAGCAAAGGGAAAAGACCTCTAACAACAAGTGATTGTCTTGCCTGACCATGCAGAAAAGATCAATCAGCGTAAAGACCAGGTAGATGACACTATTGCATAAGGGGAAAATTCAACAAATTTTATCAGTAATTGTTTTTTGAACAAGTAGGCAAACACAAGTTACTATATTCTTTTAACAATGACGAGGTATTAGACAAGGTTTTAGTGAACTCCAAACTCTGAACCTGGATTTAAAATGTGAGATTGCATTAAGAAGAAAGGACAAATGCCAAGAAACACTTACTTTACCTTTTTAACAATGATATATATAGCATGATTAAATATTTGATCTAGTTCAAACCTGAATGCTAAAGAATCAAGGACACAAGATACAGGCTGATGTAGCTTAAATTGGAGCCAATAAAACCGAGTCATATTACAAAGGTACTTGTCAAGGTTTATAAAATGCATCTAATAAATTATGTTGGGATAATTTTTATATCCGAATATTATATTGGATTAGGGTCGTAGGTATACCTCAAATGCACCAGTAAAACTCCATTTCAATTGATTTGTTTTGAGCCGAGGGATTACAACTGAGAGAACTGGCATTGTTGGCCTGTACTTCGCTATCAATCTGTATTGACGGGTATATTGATTTTAGTCATATGAGATCCAGCAAAATAAAGAACGCTTGATAACTATTTATTGGATAAGCATTTGTGAATATTATACCTTGCAGCCCTTCCCGATGAAGTAAAACAAATGATAACAGATGCCTTCACCTTGATAGCTGCCCGCACCTAGACAAAATTAGAAAAGAGTTTTAAATCCTAGTTGGCATTGACAAATACTTTAAAAGAGAATACACAAAAATTCAAAATAGTCCAAGTCATTTTATCTTCTTTTTCACTTTTCTTAAATTTCTGTCAGATGTGTGAAGTGCAAAAAAATGTAGTACCGCAGATGAAGCAATAGATTCCAAGTGGCTCATGGGCTCTCCAACATATTTCACTGTCTTCTTGAAGTACTGGTCTTGATTGGAAACCTTCTCTGCCTGCATACAATTTTTAGACAAAGCCTATGTTACGCTAATTGATCCTTGAATATTACATATTACAAAGAAAACATCCCCACTGAATGAAAGTGTACACATAAGAAAATACCATCATGTTTTCATGCTTATCTGGAGATGTATGCTCGGGCTAATAATGGACAATTTATATATTAAACACAAGAACAACAACTTCATGCAAGTAGCGAAAAAGATTTGAAACACACATCCCATGGGAACCCAACTCCTCTAAACTAGTGAAGAACGGAACATAGTAAACGAACTTTTGAGACAATATAAAGATTTTAAGAACAATATTCATGCATTTCTTAAAGACTAGAGATCGACAACTTCAGCAAACATTCATTCATATACATTTTTTTACATGTGTATATGCATTTTTTATTCACACGTAAAAACAGGTCTCCTGCAATGAAACTAGCTAAAAGATGTTAGATATGCTAGCATAGTATGGAAGTTCTAGATTGTGTATCCTAAAGAACAATATGACATATATACCCCCCAAATAGGGCATATATTAAATTCCAATTAGAAGTCCAAAGTAAACGTATTGCCGATTAGTGATTAAAATAAATTGAAGGGAAAACAAGTATGATGTTACAAATGAAGGAAAAGGAAAAAATGAAAGAAGAAAAAGTTGCAGGCATTATAAAACCACCGAATTGACATAAATCAGAAGACACATTTCAAAAAGTAGAGTATCTTGTTAAATTTCATGTCCTTACCTCAGCACAAATTTTGCCAACAATAGAAATAGTCTCAATAGGATATAATCCACGTAATGTCTCAGCCCCAAGAAGTATTGCATCACATCCTGAAATTATTGGAGAAGAAAAATGGTGTCATTGTTGTTCAGCTGGTTGATATCTTAAACTATAAAGTACACATTTTTAACAAACTTCTATTATACAAAACATGAAAAATAAGGAATAAAAATGACATACTAAAACACGATATTTTGAAAAAAAAAAAAAGCTGTAATTACAAAGGGGGCTAAGTTAGAAGATACACATTAACTTACCATCCAAAACAGCATTAGCGACATCAGTTGCTTCTGCACGAGTAGGCCTAAGATTGTCAGTCATGCTATCAACCACACGAGTTACAACCGCTGGCTTTCCAGCCATGTTACACTTGTAAACAGCAGACTTCTGAAACAAGAACACCTGCGAATACAAAAAAATGTTTGTGGCAAAGTTACTGGATAGAAGAATAATATAAAACCAATGAAAATGATGATTGTGACTATATTGGCCATTGTAGGTTATATTTAGTCTCATTCTCAAAAGTGGAGCCAGTGTGCCAACTCCATAAGATTATAAAAAAAAAAATCTTCCTCGTTGAGACATCAAATATAATACAAAAGTTACCAAAAAACACAATTATGCAAAGATGAATTTCAAATTAATATCTAAGATAGTGAAACATACTTTTCATCCACACATTTCATAGGATCCAAAACTACTACCCAATTATTAGCCATACATTCTATAGGATCAACAACTTATCAAGCACTACCAAACATACTCCTAGTTTAGGTGGTCATTGAAAATTAAAATCAGCATTTAGAAAATTATGAAACCAAACACCTGCAAGCCATTTACGATAGTTATCTCAAAAAACAGCAACAATTAACACGTACATGCTCAACAAACAGATATCTCACTTCAATGTAATGATTCCTAAAATGCAAGGTGATAATTGAATGCAAAAAGGTACTATAAGACAAGCAATTTTGCATGTGCAAGTGGATAAAATCACATGGATATCGATTATGTATTGATTTTTTTCATGCATCATAAGAGCTAACCTTCTCAGGTGGCAGATCTATGCCAAGGTTTCCACGTGAAAGTATGATACCATCTGCCTCTTGTAGGATCTCGTCAAAATGGGTTAAACCCTAGAAAGATGGGGTTAATAAAGAAGTTCGGAACTTTGCATAGTAACAAGCTGACAAGATAACGTCAAATACAGTGCAGAAAAGCTGTGGGTCTCAATTAAAAATGGGAGAGAGGACAGAGAGGGGGGCAGATGTACTGATAGATAAAATTCACCTCAACATTTTCAATTTTAGCAAAAATTTGAGTCTGACTTAGATCACCAAGCTTGGATAGAAACTCACGGGCCTGCATTTTAGTCCAATCAAATCAAATTGTTTTCCGTATATCCCGAAAATCAAAAGATAACATGTTAAATAGCTACATAGGGAAGTAAACGACGAAGTTTTCCTATGTTTCTCCTTTTTACCTCACGAACGTCTTCTGCGTGACGCGTGTACGACAATGATATAAAATCAATTTTATTTTGAACACCCCATGTGATGATAGCCTGAAAAAAAAATATATAGAAATATAATCAAAAGCAATGGTTTAAATTGGATAAAGGCCAATGCAAGAATCAAAAACCCAGTAAAGAAGAAATGGAAAAAGAAAAAATTCGCCCTGCATGAAGGATTATTCCCATCATTTACTCCTATCAAAATTCAGCAGTTACTCTTCACTTTTCCCATTTGTAAGTTCTTTCGCTGCTAAAAAATACACCACGCAACATCTTTTCTTCCAGCCCAAAGTCTTAGGTTTCGAAATGAGAGGCCACACTGCAAAAATTACTAATTTTGGACCAATGACTACATGCTCAAGGACAGCTACCGGAAGATTTTGATTTCTAAAAGAAAATATGGGGCTTGATTATAACATGAATAATTCTTGACCATTATATATGATGGAAAACAAAAATAAAAAATTCAACAGCTCTGTGCCATTAAACATCAACACATTCAGTTGCCCACAATGGGAGTGTGCCATAGCCTATGAAGGCTTTACTTAATGTCCTCTGCATCTCATGTCCTACTTTTTTGAAAAAATTCTGTTGGCGTGTCATGTTATGTGTCATGTATCCATGCTTCTAAGATGAAACCCAATGCCCAGGCCACTGAATTTCTCATAATTACTGTGCCCAATCAATCTCTAGAACATCTTCCTAATAGCTGCATATGAGACAATGAAAGCATATAGATATCAACAGAAGTGCAGCTAATTATATTACTCACCTGCTTGTCCTCATCAGAAAGAGTTGGCAAATCGATGTGAATTTGAGAAACGTGTAGAGTAAATAATGACCCAGCCAACGTTGCAGAATTCTTTATCACGCAAACCACATCTTCGCTTTTCACTTCATCCACCTGCCCCAACCAAATCAAAACATCTTGTAACGCAGCAAGAAGAACAAAATTATTTAGCTGTTTACAAAACCTAATGTAAAACCAAATAATTAGTAGTTGACCAACACATGGAATAGGACCAAGAAAGAAAAAACATATACAAATACAATCATAGGAACAATAGAAATCCACGGCACAAAAATGAAAATAAACGAATAGATGAAAACAAATTTCTAAGGTACAAATTTATATTTGCTCTGATTCATACCTCCAGCCAAACAGAAGTGGTCTCACTTCCTGTAAACAGGTATTGGCCAATAAAAATGGTGTCTCCCTTTTTCACAGCCTGCAAAAGAGATGATCTCTTTTAAAAAATATAACGATAAAAACTTAATTCATGCAATTTCAGAAATAAAAAATAATGGGAAAAAAAATCTCTAGAATGTTGGTTATTTTGGAAGAAAAGCCTTAATAAACTGCAGTTTTTTTCATGGTGATGGATTAACTTACATCGTGGATTGATTAGGGTCTAAATAGATCTCAATAGAACCAACAATTTAATATCTTCAAATATTTTGACAAGCTGTATTACTATGACCAACACGAGCAAATAATAGTAATCCCCGACAGATCAACTATTTCCACAGATGTAGAAATCTGGCATTATGGATAGCTGATTTGGAAATTTGAACTATATGATCCTTTTTTAATAGCAATAACACGAAAATAATCCTTAATTCCGTGCTGATCTAACTCCTCAACGAAATAATCTAACAAAAAGGGGAGTATTAATGAAATCACGTCAAAGGTAGAAATTTGAACCTTGGATAGTCCAGCAAAGTTGATGGGCAGAACTTCTGAGGTCGCTTCCTGGCCTTGATTTGGTGTCAGGATAACCATGTCGTCTGCTTCAAGTGTTATAGCTTTCTCGCTTTTATTAACAACCTGTAACTCAGGACCCACTGTATCAAGCATAACCTACAAACATTAAAAGCCAACATGCTTTAAGTTCCTCGGGTATTCAAAAATAAGTAATCCCATTAACACAGCTGAAAGACAAAATAAAAGGATAAAAAACAATTGGAATTATATTCTTCAATCCTAGAAACCGCCAACAACGTCTACTTTATACTACACTATGTAAGATGACCTTCATATCTATTCTAGAAACTGAAGCAGCAACTCTTCCTTTACATTTATTTCTTTCCTACAAACTTATGTAAGATTTGAAATTTGACTTTCTTGTTTTCTTAATTTTGTTCAAATCAAGTCAATAAATAATTAATAAAGCATGCACACATGAAAAGAAAAAAATCAACAGACCCAAAAACTACATAGTTATAACGTTCACTTCTTTTCACCTATTGCTGGAAGACATGGAAATCAGAAGCAGTTCGTCAAGGTCCATCCTTTTCCAATTTGTGTACCCCGATCATTAGCGTATTTATTTAAAACACCCAAAACAACCATTATTGAGTTAAAATTCAGAATGAAAATACGTACAGCACAGAGCTTCTTAGTGCTCTTAATAGCAGCCCTCAAATTCTCCAGAGTCTCTTGATGATACTCGGCGTCACCCCATGAAAAATCAAATCTAGCCACTGCCCATTCAATACATATCAAAACACATTAAACAATAAATACACAGAAATTAAACTGGCATGTGAAATTCAAGAGTGAGACTAAATTACCAGACATTCCAGCTTTAAGACAAGCGGAGATAACCTCAACGGATCGAGAACGAGGGCCCAGTGTTCCCACAATCTTTGTCATTGCGGAGAAACTCTGCAATTCAAAAACCCACTAGATTATTTCCCAAAACCAAAATCAATTATGAACATACGCATGTAAACATGGATCTGCATATTTAAGAAAAATAAAACTTACGGCTTTGGATGGCTCTAGAATAGAAGCCATCCTGATCGGCTCTTCCAGTAGCAAATGATTTGAATGCATTTTTGTCGAGTTTTTTGCAGTGAATACTCAAATAGAATAGAGCACTAGGCAGAGAGTTTGAACAAAGAGAATTCTGTGCCGTGGACTGTACAGCGAAAAAGTTTAGGTTTGATGGAGAAAAGGTGGGCTTGGAAGTGGATTTCTTTTTACCCACGAAATTTCTGTTTTCCAGGGGCGGCTCTCACAGTTTCGTCGATGAAAAATGAAGGAAAAAGAAAAATAAATTCCCTCGAGCGTTGTGTAGCACGTTTGCTAAGGCGCGTGAAAAGCTATTCTTCTCATCAAATTTATATTAATATTTTAATTTGCCAAAAAATGTTGGAAAATGCTATGTGTACATTATGGTACACATAGCCGTGTCCATAATGGACACGTGTGCCCCCCCTATTGGGGGGGATGCCGGTGGGCGCCCTCCCAATAGAGAGGCACACGTGT
>CAIGRB010173278.1:142059-153239 GCA_903798255.1 Fraxinus quadrangulata | reverse complement strand
TTTATGATATCAACAATTACGCTAAATATTTTAGAAATTAGTACTACTATAAATAAAAATTATGTTGAAGATATTATTTTATAATTTTAAAAATAATTAAGGATTTACATATAATTCTCCACACGCGACAATATGGATTCAATACTTCACCGACCACTTCTTAATTAAAATGAAAACCATAGTAAACCGAAATAATAATAACAACAACAACAATAAGCACGTGAATATATGAAATTCAATTTTTAATAAGCATTTATGTCATATCTCACAAGAAAATCATCAATGCCGATTGAGACACTGAGCACATTTTAAATAAGTTCTTTAAATGAAAAATTATATATATATATATATATACACACATATATTGAAACGAATCATGGACCAACTTCCAATTTGAAAAAAACTTCCTCTTTTAAGCACGAGTAAGCGTGCTTCGTGTTCGTGGACAATCGAGCGAATTTAATGATTTATTGAGTACTTCTAGTAAGAAATGTAATAATTGAATTGAATGAAAATTAACGAGATAAAAATAATGTCAATATTAGTGCAACCAAAGAAAAAAAGAAGATGATAAAAGTACAATTTAGCTATAAGTAACACATACACTAAAATAAGCAATGCTCATGATTAGTTAAAGTTGAAAATAATGAAATTATTTTTTTTATTACTAATTTTTGAAATACTTTCAAAATAAATAACATTTTATTTATAGTAAGAAAAGATAAGAAACATAACTCACAACCATCATACAACTTATTGTCACACTGTTACTAACAACGTTTTAAGCGTGTGTTTGATTCTATTTTTCTCTTATTATAATGAGAAATATGATTGTTGCAATTTATCTCAGGTCCAACCAATTCGATCCACTTCTGCTTATTTAAATTCTAATTTGGGATTTTTACATACAAAACAAATATATATGCATTTGTTTGAGCTCCATTTTGTTGAAAAAATAGATTTTTTATTTACGTGTAAAATTATTTTATTGAAATAATTAGTGATCGAAAATAAGTTTGAAGAAAATAAAATTTGAAATAATAGTGTTCTAACATAGTGTAAATGCCATAAAAAAATCAATACCGTGCACGTTTGATAGTCTAAATAAGCATATATATATATATAACTAATTTATCAAAATTAAAACGATTTTTAAATGTTAAAATCTAAATCAAATTGTTTCAAACTAGACGAGTCTCGTGGACTCAAAAGAAAAGATTTAAAAACAGCTGTTTCAGTTCAATTTCATAGTTTGACTAGTTTTATTTGTTCTCTCTTACTTTCCAGCAATGATGGATAATAATTGCCACCAAAGAAAAAATCATATAAATGTCAATATAAGGACGTGTTCGATCGTATTTAAAATTTAATTAAAATTGAAAATATAGTCGTTATTGGATTTCACTCATCTAATAAAAGTCAACAATAACGATTAATTTTTCAATTTTAATCCGATTTTAATTTCTACCGAACACGCCCAATGTTCAAAATTTCCATAGAAAAATATAATATTCACGTCATGTTCCCGTTTGGTGTAGATTAAAATTAAATTTTTAATTAATTTTTATAAAAGTTAATGTACGGTTAAAATTAATTTTTGAATTTGACTAGAATTTTTTAGTAAATTTGAACTTACACCAAACAGAGACTAAATAAATCAATATTTAAAAAACATAACATAAATACTAACATTAATAAGTTTAAAATTTCCATTAAAAAAAACATAGGATTCGTATTATAAATAAATAAATATTTACACCACGAAACTACAATATATTACCTTATAAAATTCATCACAAATTTAAATGCGAAAACGTGTGAAAATATATTATCAGGAAATTTCACTAGGAAAACGAATTGCCAAATTAATTTGTTTCCTCGTTTTATATTTGGTTAACATTTAAATTTTAAAATATGCAATAATTATGCCAGAAAAGTTAATAAAAGAAAACAATTTCAAAATTTGTCAAAATTTCTTTATATTTTTAAAATATAATTGTGATATCCTATTTAGGAAATAAATCATGCCATTTATTTAAGAAAAATCTGCACTTTTCATTGTCAAATTTTATAAAATATATCAAATTTGTCTTCAACCTTTTCTAGCATGATTCATCCACAATCTTTCAATTATATAGAAAACTCGTCATTTACTCCATTTTGGCTATTAAATAACGATTTTTCACTTGTCTTTAAGTAATAAAAAATAAAAAAGAGTAAAATAATAATAATAATAAATTACAAATAGAGTCCTATAACTTTTTAAAAAATATAAATAAATTCGACTTAAAATAATATCACATAAAAAATAGTCCATGTTTGGCCTCCGTTAAATTTTTATTTATTTTTTCTTCTCATTTTATTAACTACACATTCTATCAATAAAATAATATTAAACATAAATCCAAAAATTCTCTTTACTAACACACATTCTCTAAAAAATATTATTTCAAATATTTTTTTTTTCCAAATAATGGAGCTCGGTGATAATGGATTGACCTATTTCTTTTCTTAAATATATAATGACTTTGACTTATTTTTTCTTTCATAATGTCGGCAGTCTAATTAAATTAGTCGTGTCAATGAACTCGATAAAATTGTCTATATTTGATTATCATAGCCCAAATCAAGATATGTTTTGACAAATATAAACACGGTTAGGCTAAGCATATTGTACGAAGACTCTCTTTCAAAAAAATAAAAATAAAAATTGTTTATCTATAGTGATACGCACGCTTCCATTTTTTACGATAAACCGAAACATTTGACTAGTAAGAATCACAAGCTTGGAGATGGTGTTCGGCCGTGGGTGAGGTGAATTATTTTGGATGTGGTGGGTGTGTTACATGGTGCATGAGCTTGATTGTGGACGATACATTTTTTTATAATTCGTTTTTATGTGTTAACGTGTATTTAATTATTTTAAGCGAGATTTATTTGTACTTTTGAAAAGTTATGAAATTTCATATATAAGAATTTTTTGTTATTATTGCTTTATTTTACTTTTGTGTATTTAAAACAGAGGACAAAGCCATCATTTCATGGCAAAAATTGTGGGAAAGAGGAGTTTTGCTGTGTAATTCAAATGTTGGATGGATTATGCCTTAAAAAGATTAAGGGATATTTGTTATATTTCATAGAGATCGAGGACGAAAAATGCAATTTTCTTTTATTTGAATATATGAAACGGCCAATTTTCTGTTCATTCTTTCCACAGCAAAGTCCAGACAAAGACAATATCAGTCTTTTTCTCTCTCCGAAGTTAGTCATCTTCTCACTCTAAACCCCATTCTGGCGCCATTCTTTCACCTACCAATCTTTCAAAGTTCTCTCGTTTAATAACCTTTTTTTTACAAGAATTTATAGCACTTAAAATCATAATTTTACTGTAAATCTCTACCACATTTGTTTAAGAAAAAAGGATGAAAATGGAAGACAAGGAGAGCACCGAGTCGGGTTCACCAGGTGGGAACTCAGAGTCTGACTCACCACCAATGACTAGTGGTGGTGCTGTTGCAGGCGGCGACGCTGTTAGTGGTGGTGGTGGGGTCGCGCCGCATGTGATGAACATAAGCATTGAAAGAAATGTAGGGGTTGTAAGCGCACCAGCAGTCACAGTGGGTGGTATTATGGGCGGCGGCGGTGGCGGAGGCGGAGGTGGAGGTGGGAGTGGTGAGTTAACGATGGGTAAAAAGAAGAGAGGGAGGCCAAGAAAGTATGACTCAGATGGGAACCTAAGAGTTCCACTTGTAAGATCTCCACCAGGTGGAGTTATTCTGCCGCCGGTCGACTTTACTTTGTCACCTAATCCGGCATCCAAGTATTCATCTGGCTCCAAAAAAGGGCGTGGTAGGCCCAACTGGCAAATTCTTGCTTCTTTGGGTCAGAACTTTCAAACAATCTCACTATTACATGCATTTGTTAATTAATTTTTGCAATTATCTTATATCTATTCTTGTGACTTGTGAGTCTATGCCAAGATTTGATTTTTTTTGTTCTTAATTTTTTGTAAAAGGATGTAAGTCCACATCTTTTTTTTTTTTTTTTGGCTCCCAGAGGAAAATGAAGCCTAGGGCTTTTCTAATTTTGCGTTTATTTTTGGGTGAGATTAGGGTCCTTGGAAATTGCTCCGAGTCACTGTTTACGAGGCCAATCGACATTCCCTTTGGCTAAAATCTGTGCAATATTATTTGCATTTTTGTGCTCCTAAAGATCAAACTCTAAAAGTAAAATTGGGATCTTTCTTTTATTTCTCTATATTTGTTTCTATTTCACTTTTTTTTTTCTTTGTCGATTCTTGTTTTTTTTTCTCCATTTCCTTTTCCCCTTGCACGGGTGGGGGAGACCAGGTCTATTTGTTTTCTTAGATTTAGTGCTCTCGATCAATTCAGGCGAATTATTCACGACCACAGCTGGAGGGGACTTTACGCCGCACATAATAACTGTATATACCGGAGAGGTAGTGAGAATTTTGCTTGCTCTTGAAAGGTTCTTTTCGCAGATTTGCCTGTGTTCTAACATTTCATGTTGGTATTTGTAATATACAGGATGTTGCAGGGAAGATCCTTACATTTGCTCAGAAAGGTCCTCGAGGGATTTGCGTTCTTTCTGCTAACGGTTCTGTCTCCAATGTTACGATTCGCCAACCGGGTTCGTCTGGTGGCATCTTGACATACGAGGCATGATCTCATCCTTTATTATCACCTTCTCACCCGCCCCAACACATACCATGACTGCTTAGAGAAAAGAATTTTGATTCGTTTATTTTATCCTTTCAGTCAAATTCTTTACAAATAGATCTGGCTTTTGTCATACTAACTTTGATATAAACTTCGCAGTCTTTAAGATAGCAATGCCTTTTCATTTTCATTTATGCACCACTTGGACATACATAGTGTTCTTATCATGCTTTTATCTCGTTGCATGTACATATTCATTATTCCTAGAATTGAATCGAAGTATGTTATTAGGAGAATGTTATGTGTACAGGGTAGTACAAGAAATTTCTGTTTTTGTATTGATGTATTGAACCTAGTTATAGTACTCTTTGGGCTTGAAGTAGCATACAATTTGGAGAATGCCGTATTTTCAGAGCATCTAGCTTTTCCTCATTCGATTTGTTGATTTAGGAATCATCAATTTGCTGAAAGATCCCTATAATATAAACTGCTCCCCGGCGTTGCAGAAAAAAAACAGAGAACTTTCGAATTAAAGAGTGTTTTTGTTCTCCCCGTCTAGAAATCTGGAACGGTGATCTCTCTCAGCTGAAGGTCTTTTATTGTATCGGCCATATCTGCTAAAATAATTGAGCAATTTTCCTCTGGGATTCTATGAGACTATATTTGCATTTCTTATTAAAAAGTAATACTACGCATTGGCTATAAACACAGTACTTTAAACACTATTAAACTTGAACTATGGGATATAGAAGTAAAGGACATTAAATGACAAGTATGACCGAGACTACTGGAAAGATATTTGACCTAAGACAATATCTATGTACTGTCCATTTGTAGAGTTGCCTGGAAATCAGATGCGGTTATAAAATGTATATTCATTTACTACTTTAATCCTGAGAATTTTTTTTTTCCTTTTTCTGTAGGTTTCTTGATCGTGTTTGAGCTTTCTGAATTTGAATTCAAATGTTGTAATTCGTGCAGGGACGCTTTGAGATTTTAACTTTAACAGGATCGTTCACATTTACTGAAAACGGTGGGATAAAAAGTAGGACAGGTGGGCTAAGTGTTTCTTTGGCTGGCCCTGATGGTCGTGTTATTGGTGGTGGGATTGCGGGTATGCTAATGGCTGCTAGTCCAATCCAAGTAAGCCCTTTTCATCTACTCCTCTTGCATATATTGCAGATTGTATCGTTAAGATATACAATAGATTCTGAATCTTTCCACGTGCACATGTATACACTATCTTATACACGCGTGCCTTTGTATGTAGACTTGCTGTATCAAGCATGTCTATTTCAGAGATACGAGGCATCTTGCTATTTTTGGTCCCTTGTAAAAGGCAATTTTCCATTTTTGGAAAAATATATGCACTCTTCTGATTCATTACCTCAGGACAACACATGACCTCTAGTTTCCAAAGAGCATAAGGAAGAAATTTTGAAAACTACTGACTCGGGAAAGTTTCTTCTTTTCTGTTCATCTCTCAGACAATTAGTAGAGTTTATTACAGAGATAGACCTGTATGTAGGTGTCCGCAAAGAGTCAAATGAAACCATTGACATAATGCCTCAGGCACAGATAAATGTGATCTTATTCCTACCTCATTGTAAGTTGAATTTAGTTCAACATTGCACTGAAGTGTCTCAATAGCAGTTTTGGCAGGCGTAGTTCTTGAGAGCATCGATCAACTGTTTAACACGCTTAGAGTCTTTTACCATTCTTGTTGGTGGAAGAACTATCAATCAATTGTGAAAATGTGCCAGTTTTGCCAAGTTTGAACAGCTTTGTCAATATTCAAATTAGGCACATTGTACTCCACGTGCATGTCTGAATACATCGCTGACCAAGAAAAAGAAAGAAAAAACTTATTCCAAAAGAAGCGGCTGCTAGTTATAGAACTGATGCTAATGGGGACCATTGATCAACAAAGACTTCGGTGACTACAATTGATTGAGAAAAAAAAAAAGAAAGAAAATGGGGTCAGTTGCAAGATCCATTTTCTGTCATTCTGCTGCATTCATTGCTGCAAAACCTTTCCTCACAAAATGTATCTTAATGGCACAATGTTGTCCTTGACATATGTTAATCTAAATGAAAAACTTAACTTGCTATATTTGTTGCAAAATTTACACTTGTCCTGATTTACTTTGCCAGGTTGTTGTTGGAAGCTTCATGCCAAATGGGTACAAGACTCCCAAAAGAAAGCATAATCTTGAACCCAGAGCGGCTCCTCCTCTGGTCCAGAGTCCTCTGGCTACAATGACAGCGGCAACACCAATATCACAAGTGGCACCAGAAGTCAACATCTCTTCAGTACCACCGTCTCAATTTCCAGTGCTGAATCAGCAAGAAACAGATAACAACGAGACCAAAAAAGAGTACCCATATTCTACATCTACAGTTACTGCCGACTGGAATGGTACGGAGCCAATTTCTAATCAGAGACCATCTCCCGACATTAACATCTCCGTATCTGTCGATTAGCTGTGAAACAAGTCTATGACTAGGTAGATTTGTGATACTGTAGTTTAAGCTTTAGGTATATGCAAGTGACTTAAAGAGGCTGACATGGTTAGTCGTAAGATGCATAATTTCTCTTTGTTCTTCTTGTTGTGAACATTTAGTTTAGATTCCCTGTGAATTTTCGAATGAGGGTGTCTAGGAACTGGTTCTGTTGATTGTATGGATGTATCGTCCTTTTGAATGGTAATTTTATTTTATTTTTATAAATTGTTTTGCCTAATGTCTCAGTCCACAATTAACTGGGATGGACTATAATCCTTAGTAGTTAATAGTTTACACTAAAATATTTAAGGAAGGAATCTTTTTTGAAAGGCTTTTATCATGATCTGAAATTGTTGAGATTCAGATTCTGGGAAAAGGGAAGTAACATATCCTCTGTGGCTTGTTTGATGTAGTGGACGGTATGTATTGAATAATCGAGCTCAGTATCACGAATAAAAAATACACTAAATTGTTAAGCTCAAGAACTGAAGAATTCTCATGCACTAGTGGATAGTAAACAAAATTAGAGACTTCAAGTCGATTGGATCCTTGTATGAATGATGAGCGATGATAAATATAGAAGCTTAAACATTTCAAATAACAAACTTCAAATCCAAAAAGCAGCAAACAGTTATATGTTGCATTCAATTTCTCTAAGATTTTGTACAGCAGTCTCTTGAGTGGATCATTTTGGTTTGCTTGTACTTGTATCACCATCTTTTTCTTCCTTGCCAAACTCACGAAGGATCTTGGAATAATATTTCCAGTCGGAATGTGAAGATGTTATTGGAGGATGTCCGAACCTATGCTCTTTTACATAAGAAGGAACGTCGTCAGCATCTGCAAGTCCTTGCAGAAAGCTTCGCAACCAACCATTTGGACCTAACACATTCAAGTGCAATTCAGAATCAGCCCTCAAAACATATACATTACTAAGACCAATCTGTAAATCTGACTCTTAACTCACCTAAAAATGTATCATTGCTGTCGTGCCTTTTGTATGGCCTTGGAAATATTGCTGTATTAGGCTGAAGAAGAAGAAGAATCAGCAATTATCTCAAAAGAATTAATTCTTCTATTGAGATTGTAAATAAATTAAATTCCCAGAATGATGTAATTACAGGATTCAGCAGGGATGTATGGGGTTCGTCATCAATCAACAATGTATTCGACGATGAATATTGTCCCCTACGCCATGGAAGATTGAGGTACTTCTTTTCCCACAGTCGATTCAAATCCTTCAGAAATAGGGGCTTTTGTACCTTTCTTAAACAGTGAAATCCAGAATCTATACATTCCTCTTGACCCTATAAAGCAGATTCAACAAATGTCAGAATTTCCAAAATCAGCATTTAATTGAAGACAAACATGATGTGATCCAATTATAGTCTTTACATGAATGTTGTTGTAGACTTACCCACACAAATGCTAACTTGTCTTTCATTCCAGGACCACCAGTGATGGAGATCAAAAGATTATCTATATTACGCCTATTCATTTCAAAATCAGCGATCATATATCAGAAAAATTGAACATAAAACAAGAATCCGCAATGAAGAAGTAAATTGATCACTTACTCAGTAACAGAAGACCATATACCCACTTCAAATCTTTCAAAGCAGAATTGCATAAACTCAGTACAGAAAGGCCTCTTGAAAACTGTTTCGGAGTGATCAAAATCATGAAAATAAAAAACCCAACAAAAGTTTAATAAAAAAAGGGTACATATTTTTACCAAGAAATTTGCCATGACGCATATCAGGGTTTAATTCTTGAACAGAGTCCCAATGTTTTATGTAAACCCTGTGTACCAATAATCCACCAAGACAGAGCACAAGAAGTTTTTTCTTGGGACCCAGATTTAATTTCTCCAATTGAATGTTTAATTCATTTCCTTGATCCTTCTTTTCATCTTCATTGCTTTCATCAGAAATCACATTCTTGAACTTCAAATCTGGGAGTTTTACTGCCATTTGAATGATGACTTCGCATGGACCAGAGGAATTCTGTTTGCGGCTGGTGAACTACTACCTTTCTGTTTTTAATTTGCGAATGAGCTCTGCTATATGGACAGTCCTGTCCATTTAGGAGACGATGTGGCGCCTCCCTATTGGCCCGGTCCAAGAAGAATAACTCTTTGCGAATACGCTAAGAATTCCACTCGGCCCACTCCAAAATTTCCGCTATTAATTTTGATTTGGTACTACATGTTTGGACATATCTGATATCAAGCATAAAAAATTATTGAGCTGCTGTTTGAGCCACATTCTCATTTTTAATCAATCATTCTTCAATAAAATAATATTTTTCATCAAATCAATAACTTTTTCTTTTTTTTTCAACCACACATTCTCCATCTGTCTATTATTCTAAAATATATACTTTCAAAATAGTGTGACTCAAAATAATGAGTCATCACGCTTCGATCCTTTAATTTTTTTTTGGTTTTTTTGCTAAGTTGTTTCAAATGTCATCATTCAATTCAAATGTTTCTTCTTATGCATAATTTTTGATCTTTCATCTACTTTGTATGTACATTATTATTCAATTTCTTTATTGTCGTCCTTGTTTGTCTCAGCTAATAATCAATTTTTAGCAGATTTGAATAAAATTTGTTAAAATGTGTAATTAAAAATTTGATAAAAATTAAGGATCAAATGAAATTTTATATGAAAATCAATTATTAATTTGAACTTACAATTTTTTTTCAACTTTTTAACTAAATAGAATTGGACATTATCTTCATATTTCCTTGCTTTACAAAAAGCACTCCACTCAACTAAAGGGCCAATAAACTTGAATACTTTTCCATTGACCATACTTTGGTGGCTTGATGCGTGAGCTGGAATGTTAATCGACTCGTTTGTATCAGTTAAAAATCAGTTTTTTAGTAAATTTTAATAAAAATTGCTAAACTATATAATTGAAAAGTTAATAAAAATTATGGATCAAATAAAATCTTATATTAAAATTAATTATTGATTTTAATAAATAATTTTTATCAACTTTTTAGTTATAAATCGAATTGGGCATTATCTTCATATTTCCTTGCTTTACAAAAAGCACTCCATTCAACTAAAGGGCCAATAAACTTGAATACTTTTCCATGGATTGATGTGTGTGGTGGAATGTTAATTGACTCACTTTAGATTCCTTGAAACAACTTTAAAAAAGAGAAATGTACGAGGTAGTCCTTAGCACGTTGTCATGTGCAAGTCACCTAACCTTAAAGGTGTAGGACTGCCATCTAAATGAAAGACTTGTTACTTATTATGAGTGTTTCAACTCTATTTTGACAGATTGTTGTTGGATGTTTCATGCCAAATTTTAGTCACTGTTTATGAAGAGGACAATGTAATTTGATACTTTTAAAGATGAACTTAGGGTCCGTTTGATTGTAATAATGAAATTTGAGTGAAAAATAAAATAAATTTTAGGGAATTGAATCGTCCAGAACCTGTTTTACTGAAAATTGTCAATTAATTATATTTGATTCGTATAATTTTTCACCTGAAAAATATTAAAATTTTGGATCTTTTGATATTCGTTTAGCTTTATTTTTCATGAAAATTGTCCATTAAAGGAATAAAATTTGTTTTCATTGCACAAAAAAAAAAAAAAAATAATAAATAATTTTTTCCCATCAAAGTGGTGGAAAAAGCTTTTTCCTCAAAAACCAAGAAAAATGACCAAAAAAGGGATTGGGTGGAAAACCATTTGCCAAGAAAAAATTGCCTATCATACAAGCAAAAATGTGAAAAATGGAAAACCAATTCCTAGTTCCATGGAAAAAAAAGTTAGGGCCCGTTTGGTAGAGATTAAAATAGGATAAAAATTGAAAAACTAGTCGTTATTGTTGACTTTTATTAAATGAGTGAGACCCAATAAGAACTATATTTTCAATTTTAATTGACTTTTAATCGATATCAAATAAGCCCTTAATTTATAACCATAAACACAGAACTCTGCATCCAGTGACACACTAGAAGGCAAGAG
>CAIGRB010173278.1:79251-110187 GCA_903798255.1 Fraxinus quadrangulata | reverse complement strand
TTTTTTTCATTTAATAATTAATATATTATATTGTATTTTATGTTAAAATATGTGAAATTATCGTTTTGTCCTTTTAAACATAATCAAAATTATAGTCAAGTTCAATCTTTGGTTAAGTAACAGTCAAAGTGTGGATTTTTGAAAGGTTTGATACCCATAATGGTATAAACGAAATGTTTGAAAAAAGTGTGCAACTAGTTAGAAGATTTGAGGTGGCAATTTTACCTTTCTTTTATAAATCGAGCTGTGGTCTGAGAATCCAACCCTGCACGGTCCGCCATAATGGTAAAACGCTTCTTAAGCCCTGGCCTTCCCTCCAAATTCCATATTCCCATTTTTCAAAACTGCCCGAGTCCTCTTTCTGTAAAATCCCTCTGCTTATCCTCCTCCTTCGAAGATCCGACAAAACAAATTCGATTGCAGGAAGAGATTCGAAAGGTCCGGATACTCCTCCAGCAGAATCGGATTGAGACCGCAAAGAGGCACCTCAAAAATCTGATTTCTTCGCATTCGGTTTCACAACTCTACACTCTCTACTCCCAATCCTCACCACTCACCAATACAAAACATATTTTCAATGACACGATTTTGTCAGTCTATGCTGATTCGAAGCTCCCCAATGAGGCCACCCAACTCTACAATTTGATACGGAAAGATGGTAATTTTCCTTCTCTCTCGGTGTTTAATTTGTTTCTTGAATCTTTGGTGGGTGCCAGTCAATTTGAGAAGATGCTCGAGATATTTTCTGATGTTGTGGATTCTAATATTTGGGTAGATAAATTTAGTTATGGGAAAGCTATACAATCTGCTGTAAAGTTGGGGGATTTGAAAAGGGGTTTGGAGTTGATGAATCATATGAAAAAACGTGGTTTGAATCCTAATGGGTTTGTGTATAATGTCTTGATTGGTGGATTATGTAAAGTGAAGAGAGTTTATGAAGCTAAGAATCTGTTTGATGAAATGCTCAAGAGCAGAGTGGTGCCAAATATAGTTACTTATAATAGTCTTATAGATGGGTATTGTAAAATGGGCGTTTTAGATTGTGCATTTAATTTGAAGGAAAGGATGAAAAGTGAAAATGTGGAGCCTAATATTGTAACATTTAATACATTGCTTAGTGGGGTCTGTAGAATGGGGAGGATGGTGGAGGCAAATAGGATTATGGAGGAAATGGAGCTCATTGGGTTTGTGCCTGATGGGTTTACATATAGCATAATGTTCGATGGGCATTCACGATGTGGAAATGCAGAAGCTTCGATGGCGTTGTATGAAGAGGCTGTAAAAAAAGGGTTGAGGATTAATGAGTATACTTGTAGCATTTTGTTGAATGGTTTCTGCAAGGAAGGGAAGATGGATAAGGCCGAGGAGGTTTTGAAGAAGTTGAAGGAAAATGGGATTGTTTTAACAGAGGTGATGCTGAATACCATGGTGAATGGATATTGTAAAGTGGGTGACATGGACAAGGCACTTCTTGTTGTTGAAGAAATGGAAAATTTTGGGGTCAAACCAAGTTGCATCACATTCAATTCGGTAATCAGCAAGTTCTGTGAGTTGAGTAAGATGGATGATGCCAATGAGTGGTTTAAGAAGATGAGGGAGAAGGAAATTTGTCCAAGTGTGCAGTCATATAACATTCTAATTGACGGTTATGGCCGGAGTCGTCAGTTTGAGAAGTGTTTACAAATTCTTGAAGAAATGGAAAATAATGGGTTGAAGCCTAATGTCATATCCTATGGTTCTCTATTAAATTGTTTATGCAAGGATGGCCGACTTCTTGAAGCTGAAGTACTTTTTAAGGATATGATGAATAAAAGCATTTGGCCAAATGTGCAGATATATAATATACTTATAGATGGTCATTGCACAAGAGGGCAAATAAAAGATGCTTTTACATGTTTTGAGGAGATGCTAAGAAGTGATATAGCCCCAACCCTTGTGACATACAATGCACTCATTAATGGGCTCTGTAAAAAGGGTAAGGTTGCGGAAGCTGAAGACTTAGCCCTTCAGATAAAAAATAAAGGTTTAACTCCTGATGTTATCACATATAATTCCTTAATCTATGGGTACTCAAATGCAGCAGAAACTGAGAAGTGTTTGGATTTATATGAGAAGATGAAAACATCAGGCATAAAACCTACATTATACACATATCATCCTCTAATAAGCATTTGCAAAAGGAAAGGACTACATCTTGTAGAGAAAATTATTCAAGAAATGGCCCAGATTAACGTGATTCCAGATAGAATTGTATATAATGAGCTCATTCATTGTTGTGTAGAGCATGGAGATGTTTGTAAGGCATTTGCCCTACATAGTGAGATGGTAAACCATGGAATTACCCCTGACAAGAAGACATATAATAGCTTGATTATGGGGTGGTTAAAAGAGAGAAAGTTTAGGGAAGCTAATGATCTTTTTGATGAAATGAAAGAAAGAGGATTGGTTCCCAATGATGACACTTTTAACACACTAATTGAGGGACATTGCAAGTTTAAGGATATTGACGGGGCATACATTTGGTACAGAGAAATGCTGAGAGAGGGTTTTCTCCCAAATGTTTCCATTTGTAAACAGCTAATCTCAGGCCTTAGAGAGGAGGGAAAGTTAAAGGAGGCTGAGATTGTCTGCAACGATACGAGTGTTAAAGGAATGGATGATTGGAGCCAAGACAAGGATTTTTCTACCGTTGCTAAAATGTAGTCCAGGGACATTTCGCAGTTCAGCTTTTGGAATTGTTGCCAAAAAGTAGCACAGGTAACAAATCAATCTTCTGTGCTACAATGAGAAGTATACACATTGACAAGTTTATACACCATCGTTTATGCTGGCAAAAGGCTGTTGTTATAGTGATGTGCATCTTTGTTATTTCGTGCATGTTTACATATCTCTTTACCAGAGAAGATGAAGCATATTGGATTAGCTACCGCGCAAAATACAACCTTTTCAAAAGTAATTACAGAAAGTATCTTGTTCATAGTACTGCAAGTATCTTGTTCATAGTACTGCAGCGATCCATATATCGTAAAAGTGCTTCTACCCTTTCTGAAACAATTTTATGCAGAGCAAATGATGGAGATGGAGGCTAAGCTTCAAGGTATGTCATCTAATTGCATTTTCGAAATGCTTGAGAATTTATTTGGAATGAGACCCTTCATTTTCCTGGCATTCCGGGATCCTTTTAGTCTGGGAACTTTGAAAGAAACATAACATATGTCTTTTATCTCAAGGACTTGATAAAATTTGTCGAATGAGCACAAGTTTGATGACTACCTCATCCTTTCTTGATTTGTTTCATTATTGTAAATAGATTTATTCATAAAAAATTTTGTTGGTTCAAGAAATAATTTTTTCTTCATTTTGGGAATATTAATGATAGATTCAATGTGTATATTCTTTCAGTGAAATTTTTTATATAATTAGAGACAAGAAGGTTAAAGAAGAGAAATTACCAGAGGTGAAAGAAGAGAAAGTACCAAAACGGAAGGGTCCCCAAAGGAAAGATGGGAATGTAATGGACTTTGGAAATCTTAAAATGTTCACTTACTGTATTCATAATTTGTGAATCTAAGTGTTTTTTGCAGGTCATGCAGTTTAAATTATTTACTAATTGTGTTTGTGTTTAAACTTTGTTGTGATATTCACATGATAACGTGATTGTGTCAAATATGTATCGCCAGTGTCAGGGGAATGATAAAGGAAGTCCCTGGTGCACCAATTGAAACACCAAGCAGTATAGTATTCCCTGCATGGTTGGTATGAAATTCTTGCCAACTCCAACTTTTTGCCCTGTATTTTGTGTGTATATCCTGAGTCTTCTGTAAGTACAAGCTATTTGGAAGGAACATGTTATGCCTGCATTCCTAAATCTTAATTATTACAATTTATTGATGATATACTGTCATTGGTATTGTGGCAAACTTGTCAGTAGGTCGTTAAATAGTTCCAAGTCTACTGGGCTGATTTTTCTGCACTATCACAATTTTCAAGTAGATATTTTAGCATCATTTATGACTGCATTATCCTAAAGAATTCAAAGTGAGCATCTCTAGGGTTTCTGATGTCAGACCTGTTCCTAAATTCCACGTGTATATTATTATAGAGTGTTTCTTTTGCTTCTCAATTCTGATTATTAGCCATTTGTCCATATTGACTTCAGGCTGTTATTAAGAAGAAATATGGCCAAGATGCTACCAATGTCGGTGATGAGGGTGGCTTCGCTCCTAACATTCAGGTTGAACATTTTATTTTGGTCGGGTGAGTTTTTTTGTCCTTCAATTTTTTCAATAGACATTCACGGTATTATGTTTGTTCAATTTCAGGAGAACAAAGGTCTTGAATTTCTCAAGACAGCCATTGCTAAAGCAGGTGATACAGGAAAGGTAAGTTCCTACTCCCCTTTTCCTTTTATGTATGTGTTTGGTTCCTTCAATGTTCTATCATCACCTTGTAATTGTTCTGTCTTGACCTTGTGAAAGAGTAAAACTTGTAAGGCTTGCATCTTCCTTCTGCACAGGTTGTCATTGGAATGGATGTTGCTACATCAGAATTTTATGGATCGGACAAGACTTATGATTTGAACTTCAAAGAAGAGGCAAGTCCCCCTATCTGTTGCTACTGTGATGTAAAGTGCATCAGAAAGCACTAGGGCACAGCATGGTAACTATAATACAATAATATTTCATAATCGCTAAATTGTATGCTATGTATTTGCAGAACAACGATGGCTCACAAAAAAGTTCAGGTGACCAGCTCAAAGATCTCTACAAGTCATTCGTTTCTGAGTATCCGATTGTATCCATTGAAGATCCCTTTGATCAAGATGACTGGGAGCACTACGCCAAGCTAACTGATGAAATTGGAGCTCAAGTACAGATTGTGGGAGATGATCTCTTGGTCACCAATCCCAAGGTGTGTATAATTTTCTGAATGCATAGCCTCTGGCTCTCCTGAAATTTAGTTTATTACCCAGTACACAGTATATATACTATTTTCTAACTTCTCATTCACGTAATTAGAGAGTCGAGAAGGCAATTAAAGAGAAAGCTTGGAATGCTCTTCTTCTCAAGGTATCAAAATATTTGTTGTTTCCATTGCTTAACTCTTTTATTAGCATATTGTAAAATATAACCGCAACATTCTCCTTGGCTAACAGGTCAACCAAATTGGATCTGTGACTGAGAGTATTGAAGCTGTAAAAATGTCCAAGAAGGCTGGTTGGGGTGTGATGGCCAGTCACCGCAGGTATGAAATTTAGCCCCTTGTGTTATGGTAAAAGATATATTTTGGTGAATAGAACTTATTGCATAATCGGTTTTGTCACTGTGTGCAGTGGAGAGACTGAGGACACTTTCATTGCTGATCTCTCTGTCGGTTTGGCAACGGTAATCCTCTTTCACAATGTGGTTTAATCTCTTCAGTGGATTCTCCTTTGTAAATTCAAGTATTGAATCTATTTGTTGACGAATTATGCCAGGGTCAAATCAAGACCGGCGCTCAATGCAGGTCAGGAAGTCTTGCTAAGTACAACCGGTAAAACATTGATTTTTGTGCCATAAAACATAAAGTCGTCAATTATCACAAAGAAATTATGAGCCATCTGATCTAATGGTCCTTTGTTAACTCTCGCTTTTAAGGATTGAAGAGGAACTTGGATCAGAGGCTGTATATGCAGGAGCAAGCTTCCGAGCACCTGTTGAGCCCTATTAGATTTGACCAATTCCGAGGCTGAAGACCTGCAATATGGAGCCTCACTTTAGGCAAATAAATGTCTACCGGCCTGCTTTTGAATAACCACAAAAGTTTTGTAATAATATTTAGCGAGCGCGGTTTAAAGGCTGAGCATCGATCGTTCCATAAGTGAAATTTACAATCTTGTGAATCCATTGTTAATGATTTCACAGTTGCAAGTTAGTGTTTGTTGGCTTCTGTAACATTAGAAGACATTAAAGAAAAAAAAATTAGACTATATATCTTGCGAACGTAGTTAAGTTTTTTAAATATAGCCATTATAAATGCTCTAAGAGTTATATATATCAAATCAATAAAACTTTGAAGTGTATATGATTGTTCTTGCAAGAAATCTAAAGAAAAGCTCGTGTAATTATAAGAAAGGTTGCTTATTGACCTCTAAACCATTATTGAGAAACACGAAAGAAATTTATTTTAAAGAAAATGTGCATGGAGAGAATAACTATGCTGCATTTAAATTCTTGACTTGCTTAATATTACTTTAACCAAAAATTTTGTATTACTAAAAATAAATAAAAAATTAGCACAATATTCTTAGCTTAAAACATTTCATACAACTATAGTGCAAGTTCCTTAAAAAATTAAAAATGCTGGCTATGGGGTTCGAACCCATGCGCACTTATGTGCAGAAGATCTTAAGTCTTCCCCCTTAACCTCTCGGGCAAACCAGCTGTGTACTTACATCTAGCGTATATTATTTATAATGTTAGATTTATCATGTTGAGTACCATATACTCACAAACCCTAGCCTAGAACGATAGAACCTTCTCGTTCTGCCGTACTTTGCAAATCAAAGAAATTGAAGAAAATGGCAGAGCATTTAGCGTCGATTTTCGGGACGGAGAAGGACAGGGTAAACTGCCCGTTCTACTTCAAGATTGGGGCCTGCCGTCACGGGGACCGGTGCTCGCGCCTTCACACTAAGCCAAGCATCAGTCCAACCATAGTGCTTGCCAACATGTATCAGCGCCCTGAAATGATCGCTCCCGGAGTCGATCCCCAAGGCCAGCCTCTTGACCCTAAGCAAATCCAAAACCATTTTGAGGTAAAATTCACGTTCGAAATTCATATATTTACATGTATTAAGCATAAAATTTGCCTGGTTTATTTTATTTGAATGATCTGTTGTGCGTGTGATATGTGTGAGATTCAGTTAAGATTATTTGATTGAGCTACAGGTCAACTGTTCTGCATTTGGTTTCTTAGAATTGGTGTAGTCATGTTTTACAATATATTTAAGTATTGGGTTTGCATATTTAGCCACCTGGATTGCTAAGAAAGTGTGCAGTGTGATATTATACTTTGAAACAACAGTAAGGAGATATCGCTATTTAGGGATTGTGTGGTCAACTTGGTAAGACTATTAAAAGTAGATCTGACAAGCCAGTTATGTAATTCAAGATTGTCTCGCCAAAATAGTAGGTTTTAGCATATATGGTAATCATCATCTTGTTTTGATATTCAAGGTGTATGAGCAAGCATGAATTTTAGTGATAGAGAATGAAAAGCAGAATTCATAACTTTAGTGACTGTTTGGATTTCTATGAAGAAAAAATCCTAACTTTATTAAATGGTTTGTATTTTAACATACAGGATTTCTATGAAGATTTGTTCGAGGAGCTGAGCAAATATGGAGATCTTCAGAGCCTCAACATCTGCGATAACTTGGCTGATCACATGGTTGGCAATGTTTACGTCCAATTTAGAGAGGAAGACCATGCTGCCAGTGCGCTTCAGAATCTTAGCGGAAGGTTTTATGCAGGCTAGTTCCATCATCATCATCATCATCTTTTTTCTCATTTTTTGAGGGATGTGGGAGGATGAAGCACTTGGATGTTCTAAGGTTGTCAATCCCTGATATCCAATAGATATACCTAGCATTAGCAATGTTCCAAGTTTAATGGTTTTTTTCTAATAGAATGAGTAATTTGATCAGAGAGTGAAATGACAGGATGTATCTCACAAGCTAGTTCAAGAAACTTCTGGCTGTATAGGATTAATTTGATAGAAGTGTAGATATACAAGTTGTCCACGATATACAAGTTGTCACTCGTGATTAGACGTGCTTGTTGGAAGTAGTTTACAATTGAGCTGCACTGTTGAAAGAGGATCATCTTCTCAAAAGTTGCAGACCTAGTTTTTGAAGAAAATGGAAAAGTTGCCAACATAGTTTTTTAAGAAAATGCAAAGAAATGTCCAGTTTCATATTTACTTATTAAATTGTTCACTCTATTAGTTTAATTTGGATCTCTTACATTTAATTACTATTGTCTGCTTGGTTACATTGTCTCTTACCGGAATAAAATTTGAACTTATTAGGACGTCCCATTATTGTTGACTTCTCACCTGTGACGGATTTTCGTGAAGCCACTTGTAGGCAGTATGAGGAAAATGAATGCAATCGAGGTGGATATTGCAATTTCATGCATCTGAAAAAGATAAGCAGGTTAGTTTGAAATTGAAGCGTTTGCTTACCTTTTACCATGTAAGTTGCCAATTTATTTTTTTGTCTATTGGTTGAAGAGAGCTGAGGAGGAAGTTATTTGGGAGGAGTAGAGGAAGGCATGGCCGCAGTAGAAGCAGAAGCCGAAGTCCTCGCCTGCATGATTATGAGGAGCATTCACGTGGTGGCCATGGTTTTGGAAGAAGAAATGACCACCGCCGCCATGATAAAGGCAGGAGACCTAGAAGCAGAAGTCCTGGTCGCGGAGGTGGACGAAGCAGAAGCCCTGGGGGCAGGAGAAACAGGAGTCCAGTTCGGGAAAGCAGTATGGAGAGAAGGGCAAAAATAGAGCAGTGGAATAGGGAAAGAGAGCATGCAGAATCTGCCAGGGATAACGTCAATGACAATAGCAATGGCCTTGAACACAGTGGAAACCAGTCTAATCAGAAGAATATACGGTCACCAGGCTCACCGGAGCAGGGGACTGGAAATTATAACCACTGATCAAGTGGCTTTCAGCTTTCACGGTTTGTTCTCTTGTTCTCATTTAACTAATATTGTCTGCCATGTTCTTTTTTTTATTATCCTTAGGAGAGATTTCTTTTGCTAAGCTTGGTTTGTGGTATCGAAGCTCATTTTCCTGGGATATCTTGCTCATTTCTCCGTTTACTGAATACTGATGAACATTTGATAGTTGGAAAAAGCATCACAAGTCTCCTCTCTCTCTTTACTTGTGCCAGCCTTAGTCTATGGTTTTAGGATGTAAGCAGGAAGTACCAACAGTGATTCTCTGTTTTTTTTTCCCTTCAATATATGTATTTATGTTTTGACTAATCCAATGGAATTCTTTATTTTAAATGAAAAAAGTAGTGGTCCGTGTCTTAAATATTTCAAAGATTATTTTACTTCTCTGCCTCCAGGTCAACCACCATCTGTTCTATGCCTTCATCTGTACATTTTTTTCCAATTATTTCCGAAGCTTATTGATGGGGATGGTTGATATATTAGAAGACTTTTTTGAAAGACTTGCAATAGATTAGAATAAGAATTAATTTACAATTCTTATTGTAAGACTATTTATTCAATTATTTTACGTTGTACGACAACTTTTTATTAATTGAAAAGATACTGTGTACCTAAAAACAGTGGTACTATGCTTGTGGAAACTGTCCGGTAAACGAAGATGAAAAAGAAGACCCGAGTGCTTTATGGCTTCCTCAAGATATGTTCAGATACCTCTATACAACTACAACCTAATTTCGCTCCATGGTTATGAAACCTGTACTGTGAGGTTCGGGAATATCCTCATTAATATGGGTAGGTATGAGATTTACCTCTGTGAATGGGAAGGTCTGAATGATCAACTGCAATCATTTGTTAGAATCAACCAGTATGCAAAATTCAAATTGCTCGTCTGAAAAAGTGGAAACACTTGAGTATGCTAAACTATTATAATTATTTTACTTAAGCAATATGTTTTCGTTTTCTTTGAACGTCTTATTTGTTGTATCTCCTTTTCTACAAATAATTCTAAAACTCCGTAGTATATCTACCTAGTACAATTCTTTAAGAAATTCCGCGAGATGGCTTAGTTTACAGGTAAACTAAACTATTATAATTATTTTACTTGAGCAATTTGTTATCTTTTTCTTTGGGCTTCTTATTTTTTATATCTCCGTTTCTTCAAATAATTCTAAAACTCCGCAGTACATCTTCCCGGTCCAATTCTTTAAGAAATTCCCAGAGCTGGCTTAGTTTACTGGGAATTTATATTTCTACATTTTGTTTGTTTTGAGAAATCATGGTTGATATTTTTCATGAATATTTATATGAAGAATTATGTAATGCACGCTTTCAAGTTGCAGCATTAGCTACTCCTGCTTCTTGACATGCCTCATTTTTTTATAGTAGTGATATTTATGTACAGGTTGGCGCTTTTCTCTCTGGAGAAAGATTACCCAATTCAGCATGTTTGATGGTGGCAAAATCGAAGAAATCAATATTTGTGTTGCAGTGTTCATTCTAAGGGAAAATGGGTTTATCAAACAGCAACCAGGACAGTTTTAGTTGTGTTAGCAGTAAATTTTATCAGGCTTGTACTGCTGGTATGTCCAGCAGAGCAAATTTTTGGCCTCTCTTCCCCATTAGTGCTATAGAAACTCGTTGTAATTTCTTGTCCTGTCTTTGTACCATCAGCTTCAACAAATTTGCTTTGGTTGATGAAAATATTGCACTGCTTGTTTATTTATTGACACTATTCGGAGTTGAGCGGCCCTACAAATGTTTGATTCTTTTGTAGCACAGTGCAATTCATTTATGTTAGCATGATTTTTGAAATGAACTACTTCATTTTCCTGATTCATGCTGAACCCCTTTTGAGGTTCAAAATTTATGGCAGAACTGAAAGCTGAGTCAGCTACCCAAGGAACACGAGAAGGCGGACTGAGCCACATTTTGTATATTGAACCTTAACCATTACTCTTTTTAGTGTGGATTATGTTCACAGTCTAGTGTCTACAGAAACTCCCTGGTTATCATGATCAAATTGAATTATGGATGGCATTCGTTGACCGAGAGCAGTCTCCATTGACCGTGAACTTTTAGCTTCAGGTAATGAAAAAACCTTTTTGTCTATATTGAATTAATTGTTTTATTAATTTGGAAAAAATAAAAGACGTCTCAAACAAGTTTTTCCACATGGGTTCTGCTGCCTTTGTATTCATGCAACAGTTCCAATTGGAATGCAATCCTTTTGTTCTCTCCTCAAGTCTAACCCTTACCACACAAGTGTATGCTCTTATTGCAAGGTAGATGCAAGATTAGGGGTCCGCAATGATTGCTTTACTGCTATTTGTGTCATTGAGTAGAATGAGGAACTTCGGGAATATGCAAATAAGTTGGTTGCATCTTGCTTCCATCATTAAAATCACCATCTTCATGGGCATCCACATCTACAGTGGCTAGATTGCAACAGCACAAAGGTCACATTGCTTAATTTTTCTTGATTTTTTAATTCATTATTTTAGGATTTTTATTGTATTGTGTTAAGTTGCACTTGATTTTGGGGCTTGTGGTTTTGATAATCTTGAAAAAAATATTGAATCCTCCCCTTAAGCCACCTCCTCCGGCAAACTGCTGATAACAAGCCCCAAAATCCATACACTGGATTACAATTCAATTCAGGGTACGTGTTGATTATCCTAGTTATTTTCATCTCAAGAGACCAATATCTGAAATGAGGACACATTGATTGATCAGAGCATAAAAAGTTGACACGATTTTTGCATATTTTTCCTCTTTTCTATTTGCTTTCTGAGCTTTATCAAAGTTGAGATTATCTAATTTTCAGTCTCAAAATTCATACCAAGGGTCTAATCAACTATACGTGATTCTTTTTGTCTATCCATTACCGCTTCTCTCCATCTTACCGTCTTCATTGTTGACTCCCTTAGATCCCCCTCTTACCTTACACCTCAAAAAGATGCACCATTCGAAAACCTATAAGCTTTATTGGAAACTCGCTATACACAAGTGAGCGCGAGGGATAAAACAAAACTAATTATGGAACAATCACCTCATCGTTCAAACAAAAGATCAAGCTAGATCATCAGCCATCCTTTGCAGTTACACTTCATAAGCGTTGACAATTGCTAAACATACCATCCTAAAACTGAGTCATTCAATTAACATGTTATGGCTATACAGCCAGCCAAGGACGTGGAGTTGACCAAAGTGTTTTAACCAACTATTCCAAAAATGTAGGAGCTGCTGACAATGTAGTCTATTTTTTGTGACTATAAAAGCCATGAAGGCAATACGGAAGGTCAAACTCCATAGTAGTATAGAATATAATAGGAAGAAAGATACCTTGACAACATTCATGTCAATAATCAGAAACCTCATCCAACCAAATTCAAGTCGCACCGAATATGACTGCAGTCCACTCGTCTCTACAGAGAACAAAACCTAATAATCTACCACTTGCCTTAAAATTAGCAAACCACAAAAAAAAAAAATATAGGAATTAGTATCTTCTCCATAATGATAAACAGTTGCAAAATCTCGAAAGGGTGACAAGGACAAAACTACTTTCCACTGCTATGCTTAGCTTTACTGTGGGACTCTAGAGCATTTTCAGAATTAAACGTCCTGCAAGGAAAAATTTTGAGAAAATTACTTAATTAGTCCTTTAGTTTCTTTTCCAGATTTACCTAATAATGGCTTAAAAAAATACCTGTTGCAGCTCTTGCAGGCATGTGATCCAACTGATTTCGGGGTCTGCTGGTTTGGCTTGTTGGCAGAAGCCTTCCCACTCTGTTTAGCAGGGTGGGGTGTGCCCACATGACCACCAGCCTTCTTGCTATCTGAGCAACAACATTAAGTAAATTAAACATTCACTCCAAAAAGAGGAAGCTAAGGTAAGAAATTATAGACATCAATTTACAAATCCTGTCAGCGGTTATATTGAATATTGTGCAACACCCATCAGACTAAAATCGGGTTCACTTCAAAAATTTCTTCCAACAACCAAACACAGAAGCTTTTTAAAGTTTGTTCAATGTTTGAAAAAAAAATTACAACCTTAATGTAGAGACGGATAATAAAATGTGAATGAAGAAGAAAATTACTGGTTTTCTGTGGAGTTGCCTTTGCCTTTTTATCTGCAACAGGTGTTTTGGCAGCTGACTCTGCAGCTCTTTTCTTGCTAGGTTCAGCCTTCAACAAAATATAAAATAATCACTAAGTGAATTACAACCCTAGGCTCTTTCGACACTGAAAGACAACAGTGGAATAAATTACAAGCTACCTTGTTTGGTGTCTCTTCATCACTTCCATCAGAATCTTCATCAGAGTTGTCGCTGTCATCCTCATCCTGAAATATCATAAAAATGGATATGTTTAAGTAGGACAACATACTTGCGCCATTTTAATAAAAAATGTAATGGCACATCACTTCAAGACTCTTTTCATAAATTCCACTATTATCCTCCCAACAATACCAGAGGACAATGTTCATACGCCAATTCAATAAAATTCTCATGTCCAAAGCAAACAGTAGATAGAGCATAGCTAGTAATGCCAGGAAATTTCGTCCAACACTAACAATTGCTTTATATTCACCACCATGACATAGAAATCACATAGGTGAATCATACAAACTTCTCTCATTTACCGTAACATGACATTATACAATGAAGTACAGTAGAAGTTCCAGAAAAGTCAAAATTTGGCATCCACAAAAATCATCTTCATGCAGACGTGAAAAAGTATGAATTAGATGTGTTGAAATTGTAGACACGTGGGGTGGAGTTTCTGCCATTCATTCCCTATCACATAAATGTTGCACATGCCCCAACAAAGACAAAATACACCATCAACGAATATTTATAGCAATATACTAGACACAAACTCCCTATGAAAATACAATATTGACCATGTACTTAGTATCACAGAATTAATGTTCAGTTCACGGTGAAACATACAAGAATTGAGATAGTTAGAAACAAATAGATACTTGAACAGTATAATTACACGATAAAAAATAAATGGGTTGAGCAGACCTTTGAGTCATCTTCACCGTCGTCCTCAGACATGAAGTCTTCATCAGTACTTTCATCATCATCCTCATCTTTATTTGGCTCCACAATTTTCACCTTTTGTTTTCCAGCATCAGAGCCTTTATTTTTCACAGCATTTGACTTCTGAGGTCCTGCAGGTTTCTCTTGCTTAACAGTGGTCTCTGGTTTCCCTGGAAATTCATTTAAAAAAACTATTATAAAGATTAGCTGAAAAATTTTGTATGACAAATCCATAGGGTCCAATGTCTTCTACCATTATTTGAAACAGTAAGCGGAATAGCCTCCTCAGAGTCGGATTCATCTGAATAATAGATACAAGTGTGTCAGTCACTTGCTAAAGAAAAACACCAAAACAGCAAGTTGACATTCAAAGGGGAAGCAGTAAGAGTAAGACACGAAGAAGGGGCTATGAACTGAGATGAGAGAGAGAGAGAGAGAGATGCTCACCAGATTCTCCATCCTCAAATTCAGTGATGACAGAAGAAAGCATATGGTCAAGGAAACCAAATTTGTATGTAGTAATTCATTTTCTCAGTAACATGAAGGACCAAAATATATGCAAAGATATTTAAAAAAAGAAAACAAAGAAGAAGTTGCGGGCATATAAAAAGGATATTCTTCTTCGAAGGGGTTACTGGCCTTGTATCCATAAAAGAAGATGCTTCCATTTTTCCAGTTGTGTGATAGCTCAAAGTCTCTATCGAACACCAAGTCTAATTGTTGCTGAGGCAACTTTTCAGTGAAAAGTGTTCCAAGCACTAGCGTCTTTCCATCAACTTTGAGAAACAAGCAAATAGATTCGTTTGCTTTCTCCTTTTTCAGCTCACCGAGATTAGCCTGCATGAGAAAGAATAATTTTCAAGGTAAAACCATAGGAGGAAATCAATTGCAACAACACATCTATACAAATAAAACTTTCTTCCATACCTGCGAAAGATGCAATATCATACCCTCACCAGGTGTAACGGGAAGATGTTCCCCACTTTTCACCTCAACACCTGAAAATAAAATTTACTGAGTAGGTTTTCCATAAAATAACATAGCAACGGTGTGCAAAGAGACAAATAAAATCTAAAATGAGAATATATTTTCAGCAGAGCACTAACAACTATAAAAATTGAAGACAGGAATCCAAACACAATTTCGTCTCGTAACACATTTTTCAATTAATGCATTGCTCATCCTGACATATTATCTAAGATCGTTTAATCTCGTTTCCTTAAATAGATTATGGCCCAATGCACTTCAATCGTAGTTAGAAGATATTGACATCAAGGAGAATCTAAACACATCATTGCTTCCAAATATAGGTGGATATGTATATATATAGAATCAGTGCCATATTCTATCACTAATTGGCAATACTTGTATTCTTAGTACTAAAGCACCATCATGGAAGTCTCAACTGCAGATTCATCAACTCTGCAACAGGTGAGGAACTGACATAAATGGTGCTAGCTGTTCTGTACAAGAGTAAACACAGAATATCATCCTATGAAGCATGGAAATTTTCAATTCTCAAAATAGAAAAAAAAAAAATAATAAATTGACTATTGTGTTAAGTATGATGACACAAACGATAACAAGAATTTTATCGCAATATATTAATACATATGTGGAGTATAGCAGTATAGCTAACACATATAGTATTAAATTTACCATACCACAGACTTTTGGGTTCAAACACAAGTTGGCCATCTAACTTTGATTGAAATTTCAAGTTGGTCACCCAATGTCATATTATTCCAATTTAGTCACTGAGCTGTCGTTTCTATCTTCTGTCAAGTTTCATTTGACCAACTAATAGAAAGATGATGCGGATAACCCTACGTATCACCATTCTATCGTTACCTACACGAATCTGAATGCTACACGTACAAAAGAGGGTTTTTAATTCCTAAAATCATATTTTGAAAATTTGTGATTTCATGAAAGAAACAAGAAAAGGACAACCATCCCAGCAACCCATGCCAGCCAAGCGCTCACCAGCCAAGACCCTTTTCACCGTCCTTGATGGCCCAACTATATAATTGCCATTTGAATCCGTTGTTATGGTCACACTGGCAATATCCCTCCATCAAATACCCTTAATTCGACGAATTCAAACAATGGTCCTGTCTGAATAGCCATTTGTTTCCTTGCTCATATTTACAAATTCTTGTAAACTTTAGCTTAAGGATAATGATGACTTCATAATATCAAGCAGGAATTAAATTTAATAAAAAATAAATGGCTTAGGTCAAGTTATCATCAAGAAATAACCGATTCACATTCAGGAGGCATTCTGAGTAATGTACGAGGCTAATTGAGGGAGGGGAGCCATGTTTGACAGGCAGGGGAGGGATGGGAAGCTGCCTGTGGGGGTGAGGTTCCTTTTTAGTACTTTTTTCTTATACGAAATCGTATTCAATTCAATTTTATCATATAAAAACACATTTTGCACGTGGCGCCAACATAAGAAGTTAATGGTAACATCATTTACTTTTTCATCAATTCAGCAAATGAAGCGTCCCAAAGATATCAAACTAAGACAAGAACGAAAGTCCAATCGATAAGTTGGAACAAAGTGAAGTTGAGAAACATCTGTGTTCCTTACCCACAGATTTTTACACAGGGACAGTACATAAAATCATAAGAATGCTTACGCATCCGTTTCTATTGTACTTTCTTTAAAAAGTAATTTAACAGTCCAAATTTCCCAACATGAAAAAACAGAGAATTTCATCTGTGCTCATACTTTCACCATATATGCAATGTAATCTACACACGAGAATTTCATATAGAAAATTCACACAACCAGACAATAACTTTTGTGAACTAAATAACCGTAAAATCCTAAAAGCATCTAGAAAACGAAACAAAAATATAGATAGACAGGTAATGAAAACAAACGAGATAACTTTTACCCCAAAATTCCATTACTGAGTGAATGAGAGAGTGAAAAATCGAAAGTTTGGGGGTTCTAAAGAATGAATATTAGGTTTTGGAAGAAAGAGTTGTCCGGGCAAAGACAGCAGGGGTACGGTGGAATTTGAATATTAGGGTTTTGGGAAAAGGAGTGGTCCGACGCTGAGGGAGTTCATTAAATCAGTGGTCATAACTTTACTTATGATTAATAATTTGTTCAGCGAAAATTAAATGATTATTTAATGTTCATATTCATTAATTTATCCATCCATCATTATAGTTAATTTCGTTTGTACATATGGACAAATATTTATACGTGGCACATGAATATTTGACATGACATACAAAACGTGTGAATCGTAGTCACATCATGTATTTTGTAAATAAATAAAAAAAAATGTGAAATTGAAAACATTTCTTCAATGGGTAATCTTCATTTCTTCCAACTCACCTTCTTCGTCAATTCCAGTCCTAGGTTCATAAATCACACTCTTCTCCAAAATGAAAGAATTTTGATTTCATGCTCTAGTCGACAAAATTGTCGAGTTGAAATGGATTCTACCATGTCCCTAATTAATTGAAATTTTCACTCTTTCTAGGTGAAGTGCAACCACTAGAATTGGAGATTTCTAATCTCCAGTAGTTCATGCCAACGCCTGATTTTGGTATAACAAGTGCTACCCGAACAACTAACTAAAGTACAACCCAAAAAAAAAAAAAAAAGCGACAACTTATATTTTGTAACATGTGCCAGAACTTCTTCTCCAACAAGATGAAAAAGTTGATGAATTCTTCCTCGCCCTCTACGGTGTAAATGAAATTGACCACTTTACTGACCTTCTATTCTTTGCCTTAGCAGCCTTATTTCTTGCATTTTTTTGGGCAATTAATCTCCTACAAATATTCAGTCTTCCACTTTTCCATCATCTAGGCATTGGCATGAAGTGAAATTTGGAAGAGTTGGTGGTGGTTGTTGCTCTTCGTTTCTTGGATTTCCTTTTGTAGGGTTCAATTCGATTATCATTTTCGATGAAGAAAATTCTTGTAGACTGATTTAGGGAAGAAGATGCTATGTTTTTTAATTTGGGATTCAAGGTAATTTGATTTGGGGAAAATTGGCTTTGGGTAAAAACGTGTTTAGAATTAAAGAAAATGTGTTTTGTTTGGATTGCATTTGACAATCTGGCAAAAGTTAACGATGTCAATAAGCCACGTCAGCTTTCCTTTGCTTAAATGGACTTTTCCGTTAATATGTGATGGATGTGTAAATATTTAAATAGGTGAGTGAATAGTGAGTAACTTTATTTATTTATTATTATTCAGTGAGTAAATAGTAATCTAGATAAAGTTTAATGGCTATTGATTTAATTAACTCGACCCTAAGGTATTAAGCAAGATGTATTATTAAATGGGTCAAGTGTATCACTTAACATCATTGAAATTTATATTAATGAATCAATTAATTCCATCTTTTATTAGTCTATCACTTAGCGACATCTAAATTAGTGTTGTCACAACAGTGATATTAGATATCATTATTCTAATATACTACTCGGAGTATGACAATTCCTTTTTTATTGCCCAAGGTTTTTGGGGCACCGATGAAGTTAGGTGAACTTTCATTGAACTCATATTTGGCAGAGTTAAAAATTAAATTTTTAATAGATTTTAACAAAAGTTAATAAAATATGTAATTGAAAAAGTTGTAAATCTCATAAAATCAGCGATTAAAATTAATTATTAATCTAAATATAAATTTTAATAAAATTTTAAGTGGACCAATTAGATGCTAAATATTACAATGTGACACACTCATCAAATTATTTGAGATGTGTGGTATTTTCAACATCTATGCATTTTACTTATTAAATTATTTGAGATGTGTGGTATTTTTAACATCTATGCATTCTACTTACGAGATCTTATAACGAAATATCAAGTGGTTCATAATCAAATAAAAGTCTTGTTTTCTATCAATGTCTAAACTCAACTTCAATATCACTTTAAAAAAAAAAAAAAAAAGATGTCAAGTCCACACTATTAATTGAAACTGTTTTCAAGTTCAACATAAAAAGTGTATGCAAAATATGACTAGTGCATCTTCATTCACACACAATCGAATGGACCATTGTGTGAAGGTGCATGCGCGCGCACTACAATGACAAGCTAGGATCATGCTTCGATATACAAGTATGTTGTATGCAAACATTCATAAGTCAAACTTGCAACGTCAAAACTCAACAAATTTTACATTTTTAAAGGTGTGTTTGAGACGCTTTATTTTGGAAGAATGTATTTTAAAATAATAAATTAATGGAGAATGTGTGGTTGAAAAAGAAAAAAAAATTATTGATGTAATAAAAAATATTATTTTATTAAAAAATGTGTGATTAAAAATGAACAGAAAAATGAAAATGAATTTTAATATAGCTCAAATAGAGGCTAAAGCAAAAATGATACCTCCTTTATTCTCAAGATTTCGGGTAATTTTATCTCACATTGTAGAGTTCGTTCATATAAAAGTAGTACCTCAATCTCCAACGACCCTCAACAAAAATATATTTCATAAGCCTCAAAGCAGTATTGGGACAAAATATGAAAGAATTTTGTACACAAAAATGAGGGAGAAGACACTAAAATTGGCGCTTAAAATGCAATTAAAAAGTGTCGATTATTTCTCAATTCTATTGAATTGTATCGCACACCACACTAATTGTCTTTATGTGAAATTAAAAAGGTAAAATGATAAAACCAGTTATCAACACACCTAGTAATACATAACGAGTAAAATTGACATTTTTAATATAGTGAAGCAATTAAGCCCCCATTTGTCATCCAAATTATCAAACATTCTTTACTACAGTAAACAATCTCCACCATATATTCCCTTAATAAAATATTATACACACAAACCAATAAAATTACTTTACTTTTCAACCACACATTCTCCAAAAGATACTAATCAAACTATTTTCTTCTCCCAAGCACTAAAGTTCGTTGAGTATTTTTTACTATTCGTTTGGAGCTTAAAATTACAGATTATGTTTAAATTTTTGGATCGACGAGTGGAATTATTTGGGTTCCTTGGTTTCTATCCAATTAACTGTTAAGAAGGAACGAAATATGCAACCATTAATTTATAAAACAATTTATAAATGGAAAACAAGAAAAGAAAAAATAAAATAAAATCCACATATAAAGGACTGGCCATCAACAGCTTTCACTTCTTCATGAATCCCATGTTTTTTGGTAACAAGACGGACAAGAAGTGTTGGCAAAGCCATGATATCTGTGCTACCAATTTATGCAAAAACATATCATGATACTAAATTAAAGTATGTGGAAGCTCAAAAATAGCCGGTAACAGAATGTTATAAAGAAAGATATTGTAGACAACATCCATGTTAACAGTCGGAAATACCATCCAATATAGCACAAGAACTTGATTCGCACTGAATTAGACCGTAGGAAGCCCAAAATAATCTACTTGACGCTACCATGGAACAAAACCTAATATAGCGTACCACTTGCCTCAAACTCTGCCCAACCAACAAAACTTACGGTGCAAAATCCAAAACGATGTGCAAAAATCAATATTACTTTCCACTGCTGTGCTTAGCCTTTGAGTGGGACTCCAGAGCATTCTCAGAATTAAATGTCCTGCAACCAAAAAAAATCCAAAAAACATATTAGTGTTAATCGTGTCATTTTTATAAAATCTCCAGGTAATAATGGATTCAAAACATACCTGTTGCAGCTCTTGCAAGCGTGTGATCCAGCTGATTTCGGAGTCTGCTGGTTTGGTTTATTGGCAGGAGTTTTTGTGGTCTGTTTGGAGGGGTGAGGGGTGTCAACATGACCACCACCTTTCTTGCTATCTGGAGTATTAGAAAATTATACATTATCAGTCCAGAGAGGAATATAACAGTAAAAGCAATATATATTTCAATATAAAAATCCAGTCAGCAATTAGACTGACTAACATGCAACATCCATCAGACTAAAACTGGGTTCACTTCGGACACTTTTTATAAAACTGAACAGAATCTCTATGCAAGTATATTATTTAAAGTAAAAAATACAGTTACTGTAGACGGGAATAATAAAATGTGAATAAAGAACAAGAAAAATCACCAGTTTTCTGTGGAGTTGCTTTTGCCTTCTTATCTGTAACAGGTGTTTTGGCAGCTGACTCCGCAGGTCTTTTCTTGCTAGGTTCAACCTTCATCAAAATAGAGAATCATCAGAAGGTAGCCTAAAACCTCAAGTGCTTCGGGACATGAAAGAAAACCGAGGAAGGAATTACACACTACCTTCTTAGGTGTCTCTTCATCACTTTCATCAGATTCATCGTCAGAATCAACGCTGTCATCCTCATCCTGCAATATATACAAAATTTGTAGTATTTAAGTAGTACATCAACCAATGCACATAAAAAAATGTTATGCAACTGACTGAATAAAAGAGTTTCACAGTGTGTCAAAAAATTCAGCTGTTATCCTCACAATACCACCTGGTTTACAATGTTCTTACACGTCTCGAATCAAGTTAATAAACTTTAAAGCAAAAGCAAACATTAGAGACAGCACAGCTTGTAATAATACCAAGAAATTTCATCTAACACAAAGAATGCTCAGAACCTTCATACCGTGACATAATAAATAACATAAAATGACTTGTACAAAGAATTCTCATATTTAGCAAAACATGAAATTATTGAACGAAGAACATCACTATTTCTAGAGAACATTGAAATCTTGCATGTGTAAAAATCACCTGCAAGAGCAGCACACAAGAAAAAACTACAAATTAAAAAACATACATTGTGATTTTAAACACAGGAGGTAGAGCTTTAACTGTTCACTCCTAGTCTTTCTAAAATACAATAGCAGCTCAAAAAATGCAGAATAGTAGTTATAGAATTTTCAGGGAACCACTGACATACACGCATTTCTATAATGAAAATAAACAATATAACAAGATTTCAAGTTAAACAGATGGATGGATTAAGCATACCTTGGAGTTGCCATCGTCATCCCCAGACGATAAATCTTCAGCACTACTTTCATCATCATCCTCCGGATTCTCCTCTTTGTTTGGCTCCACAATCTTCACCTTTTGCTTTCCAGCAGCAGAGCCCTTGTCTTTGGCAACATTTGACTTCTGAGGTCCTGCAGGTTTCTCTTGCTTAACAGTTGCCTGTGATTTCCCTGAATATGTATAAATAGATCCAATATGTTATACCATTATTTGCCAGAGTAAGTGGGATAGCCTCCTCAGGTTCAGATTCATCTGAATATGAGATAGAAGCATGTCAGTCCCTCGCTAATGAAAAACACCAAAAACATGTATACAGGAGGGGAAGAATTAGGAGTGAGAAACATGTAAGGGCCATGAATAGAGATCAAAGAAATAGATGCTCACCAGATTCTCCGTCCTCCGATTCAGTAATGACGAAAGAAAACATCTGGTCAAGGAAGCCGAACTAAAATCTAGTGTTTCGTTTTCTCTGGGAACATGAAGAACCAAAATTTTTGCAAAGATTTTTAAAAAGAAAACGAAGGAAACAAATTCATAGACATAAAAAGGATATTCTTCTTCAAAAGGATTGCTGGCCTTGTAACCATAGAAGTAGACACTTCCACTTTTCCAGTTGTGTGATAGCTCAAAGCCCCTATCGAAAACCAAGTCAAATTGTTGCTGAGGCAACTTTTCCGAAAATAGAGTTCCTAGAACTAGTTTCTTTCCATCAACTTTTATGAACAAGCAGACAGATTCGTTTCCCTTCTCCTTTTTCGTCTCACCTAGACAAGCCTGCAGAAAGAAGCATATTTCCAATATAAAAATGAAATGAATTACGAAAAACAAAAACATCCATACAGAACAAACTTTCCATCATACCTGAGAGAGATGCAAAACCATGCCCTCGCCAGGCATAACCAGAAGGGGCTCGCCACTCTTAACCTCAGCACCTGGAAATTAAAATTATGAGTATGGTTTCAACAAAATACACCCAACACATAATCATATGGTAACAAGAGATAATAAAATCTAATGCCAGATAAATATCAACAGTTTAAACAGCTGAAAATGTTGATGGAAAATTATTCAAACAAAATTGCTTCTTCAAGACATTTTTTGCTATAAATGCATAAACTAAGCTGAAATTATCTGGATCATTTATTCTCTTTGGCATAATTTAATAGTGTCATAACGTGCATAAATTGTGATGCACCTAGAAATTGTCAACATTGATATATCTCAAATCATCGAAGCTTCTAAATTATCTAGTACATACCAAAATATCGTTCTGCTAATGATTCAAACTTTCAATCTTGAGATAGTGAAATATAGAAAAACAATCAGTGTGTTCTTCCTAAGGGAGAAACAAGTAACTGTAATGGTGAAAATAAAATCAAAAAAATAAAAATAAAACACATGATAGCAATACAGTTACCAGAGAACATTAAAATTGATATGCAGTGTGCCTATATTGCAAACACGTCTAGTCTCAGAATCTACCATACCACAAATTTGAACACTGAGACGATACGTAAATTCATTAAGAATAAGTGTATGTGTTGGCACTTGGTATTTATTTTGAAAGAGGCAACATCCACAGACCACGGAGGAGAAAAAAAATCCCAGAATCACCGAAAAAACGAAACAGTGAGGTATACGATTATCACAAAAGTATGTAGATAGATATGTAAAATAGCTAAATGGGAAAACTAGAAATGCTTACCCCAAAACTCCATTGCCGCGAAAGAGTGAAAGTAAGGGTTTTAGAGAGAATACTAGGGTTTAGCAAAGAGAGACGAACGCTGAGGATGAATATTATTAGGGCTGAAATGGGCATATAAAAACCAAATGGGAAAATTTCATAACTAAGCCCGGTTTGAGTGACATTATTTTTTTTATTCATTTTTTATTATATATTATTCAATAAAATAATATTTTTCATTACATCAATAATTTTTTTTCTAATTACACATTCTCCACCAATCTACTATTTCAAAATACATTTTTCCAAAATAATATGGCTCAAACACACCTTAAGAGGTTTAGTTTTACCAATTTCAAATTTAAAATTTTTTAAGATTTAAATCTCAAATTTTTTTAAAATTTATTTATAAATTAAATATATATTTTATTAATTAAATATATTAAGGTCACAATTCCATATAATTTGATCACAAATTCAGAAATTTTATATAATTAGTCACAAATCACAAATCTTAAATATCACATATTATTTTACTGTCACAATTCAAAAAAATTATAAGTCACAAATAAAAAATTGACACGTCACAAATTTTTTTACTGTAATAATTCAAAAAATTTATGTCACAATGTGTTCATCGGTCACAAATCAAAAATTTTATAAGTCACAAATTATTTTACGATCAGAATTCGAAAATTTTATAGGTCACAATTTATTCATGAGTCGCAAATAAAAAAAATTATAACATAACTTGGTCGCAATTTTATATAATTTGGTTACAAATTAATTTATCGGACACAAATCACTTTTTTTTATAAATCACAATTCATTTATCAATCACGTATCATAAATTTCATAAGTCACAATTCAAATTTTTATATCACAATTTATTTATTGGTCACAATTTATCGATCACATATTATTTTTTAATCACAAAATACCCAAATTAATGGTCACAATCTCAAATAACACAAACCCTTTTAATTCGACTACCTACCCCAATCCACCAGGCACCACCACTTCCAACAATTGCCATTTTCCACTTCAAAATCACCACCACCACCACCACCACCACCACCACCATCACCTCACCAAAACCACCACCACCAACAAAATCGTTGTTACCTTTGCCCAAAAAACACCAACAAATCAAATTCAAAACAACAGCCGCACCACCACTAACACTACGATGATCACCCCACGACCACAACCAGCAACCACCACTGACATCGACACCACCACCAACAACAAATGCAACAAACAAAAATCACCCAAAAAAATAGCATGGCCACAAAACTTGCCCCACCTCAGAGCATCGCCACACTACCACCACTGCCGCCACCACCACCAACTGCACACCTATTATCTCAAACACGGCAACCAACACCACCACCACCAGCCTACCACTCCAAAACCACAACCCTCACCAAAAAAATTCCCAAATCTACCGTCGGGAACTAACTTCGTCGTCGCCATCACCATCACCGCTAAATCAACCACAACACCACCACACACAACCCACCACAACAACCACATTACCTCCCAGACACAAACCAACACTACTCAAGACCTATTGTTCCTCTTCGTCTCAAAATTATCAATCATCACAACCACCCCTGCCATCGCCGCCACCACCACCACACCGCACCAACTACGAAACACCACTACAAATACCACCAACTGCAAAACGCCACCACACCACAAAAACACTAATTGTAGCAGGCGCGGTGTCAAGCGACGCCGCTTTGAGAGGCGATGTAGCTACAGTGGCGCCGTAAGCACCGCTAATGCAGAGGCGATGCGCAAACGGAGCCATCGTTGACGATGTGACTAGCTTTCAGAGGGACGCTGCTGTGGCGGCGACTTCGTGAGCGGCTCATCGACGGTGTTTTCACGGTGTGTTGTATGGTAGAGAGAGAGAGAGAGATGAGGGGAAAATGATAAAATTAGGGTTAGGTTTGGATAGTCATGAATTAGAGAGAGAATATAGATGAAATAGATGAATTAATATATGATTTTTGTATAAATAAAGTTTATATTTGAAATTTGAAATTGAAACTTTAAAATTTTGGTTTTGTGTAATTTCATCTTAAAGAAAATAACTGGCCCATTTTATGGTTAAATCAGACGGGTCAATTAAGTCCCCTATAAATCCAAAATTTCCATATTTCTCACATTAAGACGCTTGGAAAATTGAAAAACATTCTCAACCATCTCTTGCAATCCCCTCCCAAAAATCCAAAATCTTCCATTTCAAGTTGTGTTTTATGGAAGAAGAACTCGTTATATGCCAAGAAAATAATGTATTCTTTAACACCAAAGTTCTGGCTTTCTTGATTGATAAATGTATTTTGATTTCCTGTTGGTTAAACTTCTTTCATTCCACAAAATCCAAAATCAATATCTGCCTAAACTCATATTTCCCTTTGATTTCATGTTTGTTTCAAATTCCTTTTTCGTTCCAATTTTTGTGCATAATTGGTTTTAGGGATAATTGCAGTAACAGTACCAAACCTTTCATTTATACTACACACGGCACCAAACCTTTCAGAAATTCTCACCTGGAGTCCAAATTAATGATTTCTGTTATTTTGTTAGATTACCAGAATAATAAAACTTGACTTATTTTAATCAATTCTTAAAAGGGTAACATTGTAAATTTACAATTTTCACACAAAAAAAAAACTTAAATAAAAAAATTTAAAAACAAAACCGCACCCACCCATCCTCATCTCCTTCTTCCCCAACCCCTTCACTCAAAAATCAAAACCACCCTCACTCGGTTGTTGGCTGCCATCGTCTCAACCTCCAGCCCCAATGTCGCCTCAAAACTAGAACATGGCATGTTGATCGTTATGCTTCAGTTATCATACAAATTCCAGAAAGCCCCATTTTAAAACCCCAAGAAGCCATCTCTCTCCCCAATCCCCTCGTGAGAAAGGTACAAGAATTGGAGCGCATGGTATATTGGTAGCAGTGGAATTCTAGTATTCTGTTATTTCATTACTTACTAATGTTATGAGACTGATTGATGTATAATGAAGATAACGTAGGACGTTTCCACTACCCAAACACTCGGAGGGCATGGTGCTGCGCGACCTCCTCCTCGTACAGAAGAAGGGTGTCCTCGAGGAACAAATCTTCATTGATCTCCTCTTCTTCCATGGATGTGCGCTGCTTCTATTGGGGTGATGGTGTAGCCGACGTAGGCATCGTTGGTGTTTCTGGGTGTTGCCATTGGTGCCCATGGGTTGTGATGGTTGTATGGAGAAGGGGATGAAGGAGATGGTTTGGATGGGTGGGTTGTTTTTTATTTTTTTTAATTATTTAATTATTTTAATTTGTATAAAAAATGTATATTTATCCATTTGCCCTCTAAACATTAGTCAAAATTTGGTCAGACCATGAACTTTTGGTCAACAATGGTCAAACTAACGGAATCCATCCATTTAGACTCCAGATGAGAACTTTTAAATGGTTTGGTACCATGTGTAGTACAAATGAAAGATTTAAATAAAGTCTACTACTAAATAAAATGTTTAGTACCATGACTACAATTTTGTTTTATGTCATTTGAATTTCCACATCCTCTAGCAGTTTGCTTTCATTTATGTAGTGACTAAGTTTTTTAGTCAAACAATTGCATCCGCATTTCTGCTTATCCAAATTTGATTGGCTTTTTGTGGATTTAATACCTAATGTTGGTGCCTTGTATTAAAATAATTATTCAGATGCCATTGTCTGTTCTTTATGGTTTATATTATAATACGTAAAGATAGCATTAAATTAATAGAAGAAAATGTCAAAAGAAGTAGCAATTAGATGGTTAAAGTCTCTCAGCAATCAGTTTAAGTTTAGTAATTTAATCAGTTGTACAAAATGTTAGAATTTTATTATTAAATGAAAATAATTAATAATATATTTGACATGAATTAACTCATCGGTTGAATCGGTCATCAATTGATCTACTAACCCATTGCAGTGTTTAGGTCAATGTCCGGGTCGAGTGTAACAACTATGGAACCAACAGTTAGCATACACAATTCAATTATATTAAGCCAAAAAAATAGTAGTGAAAACGGGGGAAAAGCAGCAGTGAAAGCAGGGGGAAACAAGGGAAATTAGTGATCAACTTCTGTAGCTAATTTCCAAAAAGAAAGCCTAGTTTATAAAACTTGATCCTCCCGACAAAAGAACTCCAACTTCTGCACTCAAAACATTTTTCAGCTTTCCTCAACAACCTAATCCTCCTAACATATGTACAAATCAATGAAATAAGTGGGATTTATAACATGTTCATACGAACCAAATAGTAGCCCTATCTCTATATGTAGATTCCCCTTTTCATTTTCATCATAGCATTCAAGGAATTCCGATTTTCATCATTTTCATTTTGGAGAAAAAGCTGAATTTTTTATGGGTTGAGAAGGGGTGGAGACAGGGCATGATTTATGGTTTTAAAATGGGTAGCGAGTATGGGAGATCCATTTGAAGCAGTACGAACCAATAATTCGATTTCAAGGAAGGAGAGATGAATTTAGAGGAGTCGATTTTGGATTTTGGGAGAGGCAATCCTAGGTTGCGATATGGGTCGATTTTGATTCTACTATTGTGTTTAGGGATGTCTGAGGGAGACAGAAAACATAACGATCCCGTTTTGCCTTTTTTTTAAGCTGTCAAAAACGTGTTTTAAAACACATTTACTCCGTGTAATCAACAACATAATGATTTGAAATTCACTAATTACAATATCGTGCCACATAAAAGACTCAATTTGCCACATCACCAATTCCGTCACATTTTTGAAAGGACGTTGAGTAAGTGATAGATGAAATTACATATTACAAAGTTCAATTATTAACGAAAAAACTTTTAAAGTTCAATGTCCCACTAAAAACTTTATGCAAAATTCAATGCTAAATCAAATTTTTAACCCGATAATTATGCAACAAATTCCATAGGTTATACAAACTATTCTCATTTAGTAAGCGTAGCTGATAACAATAGTTTAAAATCTGAAGTATGATTGTAATCTTCAATATCGATTGTAAATCCCTAGTTAGATTCATTTGGTTACTAAGTTCAATTGTTAATAAACTCCTATAAATGGATATCAATACAATCAAGGCAGCAAGATCTTCATTAAGAGGTCTACATGTGGTAACGTGTACTCTCGAGTTATTTTACTTGTACAATCTTAATCGACAACTTCATACTTAATATTCATCCATTTTAAAACTGTTAAAAACTATTTTTAAATCAACGATCCAAATTTTGACAACATCAAAATTGTCAACAAAAGTTGTATAAATAGTTTAATTGTTCTCACTTTATATTCTTACACTGCCTAGTCCCTACACTGATGACATGGTACATAAAAAGAATAAAATAAAAACAGTTCTCAAACTTTGAATTTACTGTCAAATTGAGTCACGAACTTCCAATATTGATCAAATTAGCCCTGATGAGATTGGACTTCTTCATTTTCCTTCAAATATCTTAAGAGAACGAAAAGACCATTTTACGTCAAGAAGTGAATAAGAAAATGAAGCAAACATGAAAAAATGTTAGGAGAAAAGACATTCAACCCAAAGCTTAAAAACTTTGGACCGTGCATTAATTTGCTTTGTTCTTAATTTGTATAATATATGAAACTCGAATACCGACTAGAGTGACATGTTCGCGTCCGAATAGTCATTTTTTTTCTTTTTACAAGACAAATCAGTTGCGGGCTTTCCTGCTAAGAAGCATTTTCTTTTTACTTTTGAAGACGATGATATCACAACTGATTTTATGATTGTTCCTATAATTAAATAAATGTAGCTAATTTTTCTATGTGAAAAAGATCGCAAAAAAGGGGTAAAAATGTAACAAAAATAATACCGAGGACCATAAAGAGAGAAAAGAATTTGAAAGTGGGTGGCTCAAAAGTGCTTGAAAAAAATCAATCATAGGCATCCCTCAAATATGTATTAAAAAGAGATTGATTTTCTCATCATTGCCACATTTTCCTTCTCTTTGCGGAATTATGGGAACAGTAATATAATAACATAAAATTAACAATAAAATAATTACATGAATCTGGTAATTAATTATCGACAATTATACTTCTACCGAGGTACTCCTCAAAGAATTTCAAAAGAAAAGCATCAAGCAATTGATTTGAAATCAGAAACAGATCCTTGGGTTATCCAACTAACAGATCAAAATCTAAAAGGTTCGTAACCCGAATCTGCAAATTCAGTAATTGAAGGGGACATTCAGAATGAGTAGGAGGTTATTATAACTCAAATCAATCAACAAAAATTCAGAACAATTCGTATTCATCGTCATTATGCCCCCAACCTCCTATTATTAATCAATAAAAATCATAATAAAAAGTTGAATTTGATTTCGTGTTCCTCTCAGACAAATGCCTCGATTCGTCGTCATGATTTTAGAAAGAATGGATAATCAGACTCGTCATCATAATTTGTTCATCAACGAGATCACATAAAAAATTCAAACAACAAATTCGATGAAGTAATAATTGAATATGGATGAGAGAGAGAGAGAGAGTAATACCTGAAATCCAAGTCGCAGGCATTATGATTATGACGAAAGGGTGAAGATTGAGAGTGGTGGCAGCGGAACTTATAATTGCTGAATGTGGAAAGAAGCAGCTTTAGGGTTTTAGCTAGGGTTTGAAGTTTACTGTAACGAGCCACTCCAATCTGGACTGGATATCAGCTCACGAAAAATGTTAAAACAAGTTGGGCTTTGTCATATTCACACTGGACTGCTCTACTAGTGCTGAGCGAGGCCGAGCCTGGGACTGGTTGGAGTCAGCATGTACAACTACATCAACAGACCTTTTTAAAAATATAAAAGGCCCAGTAATCAGGCTCGATTAAGTCTGGACATTGGGTTGGGTGGATCGATTCGAGTATTTCAATATCCAAAATAACTCATTATATTTCGAGTATTTCATAAAAGGGTAATTACATAAGTAAGGCATTTAGAACAATCAGGTTAAAAGTTCCTTTGAAGTAAAAAAATACGACATTTTTTGTCCACAAATGTCAACTTTTGTTTTTCTTTATCAATAACTCCACCCTGGTCCCTGTATTTTACCATCATAACATACAACCTTCTCTCATGTCAGCCACTAACTCAACTCCACCCTTTCCTCTTGTTAGCCACTAAAATTAATACTTTTTATCTTAGTCAAATCAATTACTACTCTAACACTGACTAATGAATTAAAAAATAAAATAAAAAATCAACAATTAATTTAAAACAAATAAAATTAATACTTTTTATCTTAGCCAAACCAATTACTAGTCTAACATTGACGAAGTAATGAATTAAAAATAAAATCAAAAATTAATTTAAAACAAATAAAATTCAGAAATCGGTCAAAATTTTCTAAAACAAAATAATAATCACTGTTGTATTTTAAATTTTTGTTAAACATTTTAAAACTAAAATTAAAGAAGGTGATAGAAATTTTAAAAAAAGTAATAGAAATTCGAAGAAAGTAACAAAAGTTA